>CAVNYN010218968.1:0-119947 GCA_963692815.1 Nyctanthes arbor-tristis
TAAGTGAATTAATAAATTAGTGTAATTTTAGATAGTAATAATTCAACCTATTAAATTTCACTAATTTATTAATTCACTTATCATGACATTCACACAAAGTTTAATCAAACTCTTAAAGTGCATAATATGCACCAAGGCATTAATTCAAGTATTCTAAAATATTTATGAAAAGTTCTTTTGCTAGACGAGGGTGTAGTGATTTTTTAAAGTTGAAGAAGCTTCACATCCACTCAAATTTTCAAGGAATTTTTAAGATTTTTCTGATGGGGAATTATATGCAATGTGGTTTATATGCTCTATGTCCTTACCATATGTGTGATTTTAGTTTGTTAAATCATTGCCATGTTATCTATAGTTGCCAGGAACCGTAAGCGGTTAGGGGTCGAACACGAACCCTTAGGTTAGCCCACAATGCATATTTTAATATTTGTCCGCAAATAACTGTCATGGACCGTTAAGTGGTCTGGAATCTAATTCAGGTTCTTAGATTTATTCCATAGTACAGTTCAACAGACCTTTATATTTTCTACAATTATTCAATAGAATGATTTTACATCTCAGAATTTGCATATTGATATTTGGACTTAGTTGTTGCGTACCCCACTGAGCGTACTTGTATGCTTACCCCAATTTTTAAACATTTCAGATTGAGGAGCTCGAAGGCGGCATGGAGGCGGGCGGAGGAACTAAATTTTAAATATTGACAACAATATCTATTTTTACTATTATTTCATAATATTTATTTGACAGCTGAACTTCATTTTTCTAAACTTTATTAGCTTTATATGCTTTACTACTTACTCTTAATTCAAATTGATGAATAAAGTTTCCGTGTTTAATTATGAGTTTTGGGATCTATAAAATAAAAGTAAATGTATTTCGTGCTCTAGTAGCATGATGGTAAACATTTGAAGGGCCAAAAGCTAGTTTTGGTAGCGCTCTAAATTAATAGAATTTAGAGCATTACAGTTTAGTATCAGAGACCAGGTTTACTTTTTTGTAGACTTGGAAAAAATGTTTTCCATGATTTTGCAAATTTAAACACCATTAAAATATTAAGTATGACTGCTATCCACTCCCGCCGTACCACGCTGACTCTGAAAAGGTAGAGTAATTTGAAAAATTTTATTACAGTAAACTTTGAAAAATTATATTCGATATTGTGAATTTTATTTTCATAACTGCATTTAAATGTGAAAGCAATGTTGCAGATCTATGTGATTTTGAATGAAAATTTACTATAGCTGATGCAGTTTAAATGTTTAAATATTTGTATCCAATACATGCTATGAATTCCTACTATGAATTGCTAAATCTATGTTTTGAGCTGTGATGTGAAGTAAACTAAATTTTCTAGACTTAAACTAGTCCTCAAAATTAGACTAAAATCTATAGTAAACCATTGGGCTCTACTTCATAAATGGTATGATAGACATGGACAGTACGAGACTTACTACAAGGAAAATCACAACTTTTGATCACATAGTACAAGGGTGGGTGTACGAGTACGAATAGTACGTTTGGAACCCAAGACATAATATGGATCACCATATTGAAGAGATACATCGTATATGGTCAAAAATAAATGGGGTGCACCCTACTTAGCGGATGGAATCACAGTAACATTGCGACTGATCAACTTGTTGCTCGCTGGGTTATGGAGGACTACTGGGGCAATTTAGTAGGGTCTGGTGGTAGTTCCGCTTGACCAGCCACCAAACGTCAACTTCATGACATTTGTGGACCAATCACTGGCATACTGGATACCACCCGAATCTAACCATGATATGCTACAACTTGGGGAGATAGCTCGACCTAAATCTAGTGACTACGTGCCACCACTTGAGGACGCAGCACCACACAAATCAAATGAGGTTGAGGCACCCCTTCCTAAGAAGCTTTATTTGAAGCTAAGAATAGATAGAAAGACCTTAGAGGCTGATTTACACATTATAAGCATGAAAGATTTTGACATAATTTTGGGAATGGATTGCCTTAGTCGTAATCATGCAACTACCAAGTGCCATAAAAGAGAAGTGCCCTTTCAAATACCAGGAGAGTGTGAGTTCTCCTTTTACGGGACAAAGATTAGGGCTATACCCCATATTGTGTCAACAATGAAGGCACAAAAGATGCTGAAAAAAGGTACTTGTCACGTGTACCTAGTAAGCATTGTGAGTACGCAAACCGTCTGAACTCATAGTGGCTAATGTACCAGCGGTACGAAATTTCATTAACGTATTCCCAAAGGACCTACCCGGTACCCCACCAGATAGGCAGGTGGAATTCACAATTGATTTGATACCTGGTGCAGTACCAGTCTCTAAAGCACCTTACAGAATGGCGCCAAAATAACTAAATGAGCTAAAGGTATAATTGCAAGAGCTACTAGATAAAAGGTATTTGTCACGGGTACCTAGTAAGCATTGTGAGTACGCAGCCATCTGAACTCACAGTGGCTGAAGTACTAGTGGTATGAGATTTCATTGACGTGTTCCCGAAAGACCTACCCTGTACCCCACTAGACAGGCAGGTGGAATTCACAATTGATTTGATACCTGGTGTCGCACTAGTCTCTAAAGCACTTTATAGAATGGCGCCAGAAGAACTAAATGAGCTAAAAGTATAACTACAGAAGCTGCTAGGTAAAAGGTTTATTCACCCAAGTGTATCACCCTGGGGAGCTCATGTGCTATTTGTGAAAAAGAAAAATGGATCAATGAGGATGTGAATTGACTATAGAGGGTTGAACCGGCTGACAGTTAAGAATAAGTACCCTCTGCTAAAGATAAAGGACCTGGTTGATCAGTTGAAGGGAGCCAGCGTATTCTATAAGATCGATTTAAGGTTAGGCTACCATCAACTGAAGATTAAGGACACTGAAATTCCTAAGACCATGTTTAGAACTCGGTATAGGCATTATGAATTTACTGTGATGCTATTTGAGTTGACAAATGCGCTGGTAGTATTCATGGACCTGATGAACTGAGTGTTTCATATTTGGATCAGTTCATTATAGTTTTTATGGATGAGATTTTGGTCTATTCAAGGAATAAGGCACAATGTGAGGTACATGTATGTACTGTCTTGGGAACTCTTCACAAAGAGAAGTAGTACACCAAATTCAAAAAGTGCGAATTTTGGCTAGATAGGATAAGTTTTCTTGGTCACATTGTGACTACCCAGGGAATCGAGGTTTACCCGACCAAGGTCTAGGCCATGACTAATTAGAGCACCCAGACAAATGTAAATGAGATCCGCAGTTTCTTGGGTTTAGCCGTCTATTACCGAAGATTCAATGAAGGATTCTCAAACTTAGCAGGGCCATTGACGTAACTAATAAAGAAGGGTGTAAAATTTCGATGGACAGACAAATATGAAAAGAGTTTTCAAGAATTGAAGCAGAAACTAATCTCTACATCGGTCTTGTGTATACCAGAAGGTTCAGAAGGTTTCGTTATATATAGCGACGATTCAAAGCAAGGTCTATGACAAAATTTCTTATGGCTCCAAACAACAGAAACCTCATGAGCTGAACTACCCTACACATGACTTGGAGCTGGTCATGGTAGTTCATGCTCTAAGGATATGGCGACAGTTCTTTATGGTGGGATGTGTGAGATTTACATAGGCTACAAGAGTCTCAAATATTTCTTCACATAGAAGAAATAACATGAGATAGAGAAGGTGGTCAGAATTGGTTGAAGACTATGACCGCACTATCCATTACCATCCCGGCAAAGCCAATGTTGTTGCTGATGCTCTTAGCCAGAAGAATAAAGGTCAGTTAGCTGTCTTTACCAGTCAAGATTAGTTGATTAAGGATTTTGCCAATATAAAAATTGAGGTTGTCACCCCTCTTTATACTACAGTAGTAATGGCAGCATTGGTAGTTCAACCTTCTATCAAGGACAAAATAAGAGAATCATAAACAAAAGACACTGACAAATTCCTATGTAAGATGGGAGCCCGAGCTCTTTCTGGAAACATTAAAGGTTTCTAAGTTACTCCATATGTCACTCTCTTGTATGAAGGGAGATTTTGCGTGCCTAAAGATAAGGAATTGAGAAGGGAAATTTTAGAGAAAGCTCACTATACACTTTATATTCCACATCCAGGAGGTCCAAAGATGTACTGCGACTTGCAAAAGGTGTACTAGTGGAGGAATATGAAAAGATCAATTAGATAGTATGTGGAAAAATGTATGATCTATTAGCAAGTGAAAGCGGAACATCAACATCTATCTGGACTGTTGAACCCGTTGGAAATTCTCGAATAGAAATAGGAGCACATAACCATGGATTTCGTGGTTGGACCCCCATATCACCTAGGGGACGTCAGGCAGTTTGGATGATTGTTGATCAGTTGACTAAGTCCGTCCACTTTTTGCCAATCAAGATGATGTATAGTCTGGAGTAGCTTGCTCAGATATATGTGAAGAAGATTGTGAGACTGCATGGAGTGCCAGTTTTAATAGTGTCAGACAGGATACTAGATTTACCTCTAAAACAAAATGAAAAATTAAATGAAAAAAAAAAAAATATAAAACAATCAAATTCTTGGGGTTGGAGACGTGGAGGAGTTCCCTCTCCAATTTGAAGACAAACCCTATTCAAGAGAGTTACCCAAGGTGAAAGTCTCTTCTGATATAAACCATCCTACATGTTCTCTTCAATTTTTCCAAACACTCAACCCTAGCATTTCTACATAGTTTCTTCCCGGTATGTTTTCTTTCTTTTCCATCAGTCTTTTGTTTCAACAAATTTGAATTTCTTGCTTCCATTACGTTAATTACACACACATATAGGATGGCAAATTATTTATGTATATGTCACCCTAAAACGTTTAGAGGAAAAGAGAAAGATATACACATATAAATACATATATAGTTCACGTTGTTTTGACAGGCTTGAGAGACCCATTTCATAAACCTTGTTTTCGAGTCACCACACACACCAATAGCTTCGCCTCGTCACATAGAACGCAGAAATATAGTTTTCTTGGCCAGAAACCCACTGTTTCACTGGAAAATATCAACTCCTGTTCTAAGCTTCTGACACAAAGTGTCACCGTTCATGATTTTGAGGGTACAGTTGGGTTGCCCTCGAAGTGGTGAGCAATTTCATATATATATATATATACACACACACATATATATATATGGCTAAGAATTCATACATCAGGGATTGCTTTTTAATTTTCTTTTAAATCCTACAAAAGTTACTGTGTCGATTTCAGCCAGGGACCTCTTCTGTAAATCTAACAAAATTAATTATTTATTATGCTGGTCCCCAATTTCTGGTTATACATAAATTAGTTCTCACTTTTCTTAAATGAATCAGTTGGTTAACCAGCTTTCTAAACCTTATCACTCAACCCCCATAAACTTCCAAAATATTCAATTTAGCCCCCAATTCATTAGGAATTCCTCAATTGAGTCCTAATAACCTATTAGAATTCATAATTTAGTCCATATAATTTTGGATAGTAATAATTCAACCTATTAAATTTCACTAATTGATAAATTCACTTATCACGACATTCACATGAAGTTTAATCAAACTCTTAAAGTCCATAATATACACCAAGGCATTAATTCAAATATTCTAAAATATTTATGATAATTTCTTTTGCTAAACAAAGGTGTAGTGAATTTTTAAAGTCCAAGAAGCTTCACATCCACTCAATTTTTCAAGGAATTTTCAAGATTTCTAAGGTGGGGAATTATATGCAATGTGGTTTATAAGTGCTATGTCCTTACCATATGTGTGATTTTAGTTTGTTAAATCATTGCTATGTCATCTATAGCTACTAGGAACCATAAGTGGTTTAGGGTCGAAGACGAACCCTTGGTTAGCCCAAAGTGCATATTTTAATATTTACACGCAAAGGACAGTCAGGGACTGCTAAGTTGTCCGGAATCTAATTCAGGTTCTAGGATTTATTCCATAGTGCAGTTCAACAGACCTCTATATTTTCTATAGTTATTCAATAGAAAGATTTTACATGTCTGAATTTGCATATTTAGTTTCTACTTAGTTGTTGCGTACTCCACTGAGCGTACTTGTATGCTCACTGCAATTTTTAAACATTTCAGATTAATGATCTCGATGGCGGCAAGGCATCGGGCGGAGGAACTAAATTTTAAATATTGACAATAATATCTATTTTTACTATTATTTCATAATATTTATTTGACAGCTAAACTTCATTTTTCTAAACTTTGTTAGCTTTATATGCTTTAACAGTCACTCTTAATTCAAATTGATGAATGAAGTTTCTGTGTTTAATTATAAGTTTTGGGATCTACAAAATAAAAGTAAATATATTTTGTGCTCTAGTAGCATGATTGTAAATGTTTAAAGGGCTAAAAGCTAGTTTTGGTAGCGCTCTGAATTAATAGAATTTGGGGGTTTACAAAAGTTAAAACCCCGTGTAGTTTTCTAACTGTTAGACGAGTACGAAAAAATAATTCACGGACTAAGATATGTTTTCTAGCTATTTGAAGCACAAGACGCGTAACTATCTATAGAATGATTCCTTAAAAGATCTTTAAAGGACAAGTAAATAGCCTCGCCTGGTTTTCTAATAGTTAGATGAGTACAATGGAATGATTTGCAGCCTTCGATAGTTTTTCTAGCAATTTAAAGTACAAGACGCATAACAAGTAAATGGCCCGTGTATAGGACTCGTTCTTTGCTTAATAGACAAGTAAATGGTCCATGTAGTTTTCTAATGGTTAGATGATTTCACAGAGTTAGATAGGTTTTCTCACTTTTTGAAGTACAGGACTTGCAACTAGCCACATAATGATTCCTTAAATGAGATATGGCCCTGTCGTTTTCTTAATAGACAAGTGCATAGCCCTGTGTAGTTTTATATTGGTTAGATGAGTACAACTGAATGATTTACGGCGTTAGATAGTTTTTCTAGCTATTTGAAGTACAAAACGCGTAACAATCCATGGAGTGATCCTTTATAAGAGCCCCATTAATTCCTTAATGGACAAGAAAATGGCCCCATGTAGTTTTCTAATGGTTAGATAATTTCAATAGAATGATTCCCGGAGTTAAATAGGTTTTCTCAATACTTGAAGTTCAAGACATATAACTAGCCATGAAATGATTCTTTACAACAGATATTGCCCATTTCTTTCTTTTAAGGACAAGTAAATAGTCTCGTGTAATGTTCTAATGGTTTGATGAGTGCAACAGAATGATTCACAGCCTTAGGTAGGTTTTTTTAAAGTATTTGTAGAACAAGAAGTGTAACTATCATTGGAATGGTTCCTTAAAAGAGTTATTGCCTAGTTTTATCTTTAAAGGACAAGTAAATAGCCTCGTGTAGTTTTCTAATAATTAGACGAGTACAACATAATGATTTACGGACTAAGATAGGTTCTCATTTTTTTTCCTCCTACCACTTAGACATAGCACGCTGGCATGCCATGCCAGTGTGCAGTATTAAAATAAAATTTTCAAAATTAAAAGTTTAAAATTCAAGATTCAAACTTACAAGACTCATCTACTCTCTCTTCACCAAATCAACCCTCTCTCTCTAATCTAACCCACCAGTCTGCTCTATCTTTCTCCACTCCAAGTTTTGACAATTTCAAGTAGTACAATTCTTGGCACAGCAAGGAACACAACCGGTGAAGCTGAAACCCCAAGTTCCAGTGAGCACCTTTCTCACCTATCCCCAAATGAAACCCTCTCTATCTCTAACCGAACCCACCGGCCTATTTTCTCTCTCCACCCCAAGTTTGGCAGTTACAAGAGGTTAAATTTTTGGCACAGTAAGGAAGATGGCCTATGAAGAAGAAACCCCAAGTTTCAGCAAAGTAGTAGCCCTAACTTCTAGCAAACAGAAACACAAGTTCCGGCGATTTGCAAGGAAAAAATCGATGGTAGCTTTTGTTGGGAATTTTGATACCACATTCTCTACTATCTACATAACATTCTCTTGAATATAGAGAAATAATACAACTTTCTTTCTCTCTGGTGTGAGAACTACCAACGGGTACCACACCATTGCTATATTTTCAGTATTGCTGCGTTTTTTTTTTTGGTTTGTCTCCTTGTTATGTGTTTATCTGATGTTGAATTTCCATTTTGTGAGTTGGGCATTTTTTCCTTTATTTTGTGGATCTATTTTGGTTAACGGGTTGGTGGATGTTGATTGAATCTGATGCAAATATTAAAATCATTACTAATATAAACTTATCATTGCTTTACTATGCCATTGCTTTTATTCCAAAAACATGCCAAATTAGATAAGGCAGTTGCAGTCCTACAACACTAATTTTCTTCTCCAGTGAGTGTCATCTTTTTTATTACATGAATAGGTAATGAGGTTTTGCAGTTGCCACCGTGAGAGTGTGAAGTCATTTTCCTCTATCACATTATGTTTTCTCAAAACGTGATTGATTTCCTCAAATAAGAACAATACCTTTGATATGGTTGACAATTCTAGCTTCATAAACCTTCTCAAAACACACAACTTGCAAAAGGCTTTTGCAAAATTTTATGTGACAGCTTAGACATCTTTTGTAATGACCTGCTTCACTTTGACATAATATTGTCCGCTTTGGGCCAAGTCCATACGGTTTTTCTCTTGGGCTACAACCCAACAAGCCTCATGTCAGTTAGAATGGGCCTCTTAACTTATAAACTAGTCTCACTTTCTCCACCCAAGCAATGTGGGATTGAGGCTGTCACAATCACCATACCTAAGGAGCCCGGCGTCCTCATTAGTTGGTCTAGCTTTCTCTACCCAAGCGATGTGGGATTGAGGCTATCACAATCCTATATTGCTTGGGCAAAGAAAGTAAGACCAGTTTATAAGTTAAGAGACCCACAATTATTGACATGAGGCCTTTTGGCTTCAAGCCCAAGAGCAAAACTGTACACGTTTGGCCAAAAGCAGACAATATCATGTCAAAGAGGAGCGGGTCATTACAAATGGTATCAGAGCAAAGCTCAACTGGAAGCGTGGCCAATGAGGATGTTGGGGACCCTTAGGTGGGGTAATTGTGAAAGCCTCAATCCTACATCGTTTAGGTAGAGAAAGTGAGACATCTGTATATATTAAGAGACCTACTCCAACTGACATGAGGCCTTTTAGGTGAGAACCCTAGAGCAAAACTGCACAGGCTAGGCCTAAAGTGAACAATATCATGTCAAAGTGGGCTAGGCACAGAAATGCTTAGGAAGGGTAATAGCCAAGGGTACATCTTCCGATCTTGTGTAGATAGCCAATAGTATTAACTGCGACTGATGTACCTATTGTGCATGACTTTATTGATGTGTTTCCCGAGAATCTAACTGGCATTCCACTAGATAGACAAGTGGAGTTTACAATCGATTTGGTACCTGGAGTAGCACCGGCATGCAAGGCACCCTATAGAATGGCGCCGAAAAAGTTGCAGGAGTTGAAGTTGCAACTATAAGAACTGTTGGATAAAGATTTTATCCAACCAAGTGTATCACTTTGAGGAGATCCTATACTATTTGTGAAAAAGAAAGATGGGCCAATGAGGATGTGCATTGACTATAAGGAGCTGAACCAACTCACAATTAAGAACAAGTATCTTTTACCAAGTATAAAGGACTTATTCGATTAATTGAGAGGTGCCAGTGTTTTCTCCAAGATCGATTTAAGATTGGGCTATCATGAGCTGAAAGTTAAGGACAATGATATACCGAGAACAACATTTAGAACACGGTACAGACATTACAAATTCACAAGTGATGCCGTTTAGGTTCACCAGTCGTATTCATGGACTTGATGAATAGGATATTCCACCCATACTTGGATTGGTTTGTGATAGTCTTCATAGATGGTATCCTTGTTTATTCGAGAAGCAAAAAGCAACAAGAGCACCTGAGTGCTGTTATAGTTGTTCTTTGAAAGGAGAAGTTGTATTCTAAATTCAAAAGTATGAATTTTTGCTAAATCTGATTGCTTTCCTTGGTCATGTCGTTACTGCCTAGGGAATTGAGGTTGATCATGTTAAAGTTAAAGCAGTGTCCAATTGGAATACACCATCAAATGTGAATGAGGTTAGTAGTTTCTTGGGTTTGGCAGGTTATTATAGAAGATTTATTAAAGGATTTTCAAAGATCAGAGGGCCAATGACTCTATTAACAAGGAACGGTATAAAGTTTCATTGAGTTGAAGTTGAAACTGATTTCTGTACCAATACTGTCTATTCCAGAAGGTACAAAGGGATTTGTGATATATAGTAATACTACAAAACAAGGATTGGGTTGCATTTTGGTACAACATGGTGAAGTAATTGTCTATGCATCAAGGCAATTGAAATTGAATGAGCTAAATTACCCTACACATCACTTGGAGATGGTATCATAGCACAGCCCAATCGAAAGCGTGGCCAATGAGGACGTTGGGTCCCCTTAGGTGGGGTGATTGTGATAGCCTCAATCCCACAATGCTTAAGTAGAGAAAGTAAGACCAGTTCATAGGCCAAGTGGCCCACTGCGATTGATATGAGGCCATTTGAGTGAGAACCTAAGAGCAAAACCATGCAAGCTAGGGCTAGAGCAAACAATATCATGTTAAAGTGAAGCAGGCCAGTACAAATATAATATCATATCAAAGTGGAACAGGTCGTTACATCTTTTAACTCATGTGGGACATTTGTTGACTCAGTAGTGACATTATGATCTTCTTTATTGCATCAGTAAATATTTTGTGGTCAACAATAATTATTTCCGTTGTACCGAGAAGAGGTAAGCACTCAGTATTGAAAACAAAGACAACCACATTCCGTAGGTGTTGTGCTATCAAATTGTTTAATTCTCTTATTAATTCTTCTTTAAGCACCTAATGTTCATTAGAGGATAATGAATTGCTTATGATTTTCTTTATTATAGAATTCCGTTGATTAAAATTCCGAAATTATTCATACATAAAATGAAGTAAAATTCAGTTGCATTTCTTATTATAATATGCTCTAATCATTTTCAAAATTATTATATGATTTGTGATAATGTGTCACGACTGGATGGAAATACAAGTCCTTTCAACTTGTTGACCGCCTAGGCGCCCAGGCGTCCAAATTTTCAACTTCACATGGCTACTCTTTTGTTAATAATATTTTTAAACTTAAAGAAAACCTCAAGGACTAAGACGATCATTAATTTGCCTCAAAGCCCACAAAATTTCCTTTTCACAATCACTTGCACAAAGGCCTAGCTTATTTATAAGCCACAATCATGTTTCCTTCTTACAAAACTTTCGATATGGGACAATCAAAAAGCTAGAGCAATACCACTAAATTTCTTTTTCAAGTTGGAATTGTTGGTAGCCACTAAACTTCTTTAAAAATCATTATTATTATGTTATTATTTTAGTAATAGCCAAGAACAATTGTGTTAATACATAATGTTACCAAAATTTGTATCATTGTAAGGATTTTCTTAAGAAAATTGTTTGGATTTATAATATGTTTATTCACTCTATTTGAGTTATATGCTAATAATTTATATATATATACACACACACACACGTGGAGAATTGGAGTTTATGCATCTTCTCATTTATTTAAATGGTTTTCTTGTTGATAAAAAGTGTGAAATGAGTTTTCTTGCTTTTTTTTTAAGTGGTAAATATTGAAGTTTTAAATTATTATTTATTTTTGACAACTGCATCATTTTTTTAATATTTAAATGTATGGTAAAGTTGGAATTCTCCCACATTTTCCTTTCGAAAATATCAAAATTGTATCGTAAAACAGTTAAAATTATAAAGTAGATATAATATTTATGATTTTACATTTATTTTCCAATTTAAGATACATATTTCAATTATTTAATAATTTTAGATTGATTAAAAATTAAAAATTAAAATAAAAAATGAGAAGCGCTTTTTAACCCTTAAGTGCCGCCTGTGCCGCTTCAGCTCGCAATGCTTGAAGCTACAAGTCTACACTTTTTCGTACTTCACACTTTTTAGAACCTTGGTTTAGAGAATCATTTCTAAATTCTTATTATTATTTGCCAAATACAGAATTTATTTGATACCAACTTTACAGTTAACTTACAGACAGAAATCTCTCTTTACTAATGGTTATAAATATGATTTATGTATAATCGCACTATGATAGAATTGAGATGAGTATTTATAAGTGCTGATAATACATCTTTAGGTTTGAATCTGTTTTACGTAGCATTTATTTTTCATTCCTAACGGAAGATATTCTGCGACATGATTTGTTGATTGTTGCTTCCTTTGCCAAGTCTTCTCAGTATTAGGGCGAGGAATTAATAGTTGGCAAGAAATATATGAAATGCTTGTTTATATTCCTCATATAATGTAACACAAACCTAAAGTTTAGAAGATAGTTTGCATTTTAGATTACTAACTATATGGTTACCGGTAATATATTCCAACTGCTCCAATTTAGATTGATATAATAAATTCCTATAAGAGGACTAAGATATTAAGAGCATGCATGAAACATAATGATGATTGATTCCAAAACAAACATCTTTGAAAAAGATATGGAGCAAATATTTGTGATGGTCATATTAAGGCATCGTACTCTAGGAGATTATATAAACATAAATAATTAGAAAACCACTAAAGAGGTTTAGGTACCTGAAACTAATAAAATAAAGAGTAATGCTATTTAGCACCACTGGTGCTTGGCACTTGGCACCATATCAAGGTGGCACTAAATGATAAGTTGAATTAAGTGGATCATTTATTTATTCATTTAATTCCACTTATCATTTAATAACACATTGGATGCCACCTAGATTGGTGCAAAGCACCACTGGTGCTACATAGCATTATTCTAAAATAAAAGAGATCTCAAAGTATTATGTCTACACTAGAATCAAATGGAATCAATAAGAACTAGTTGTTGACAATAAATACTAATGAGCTCAATGATTGCGAGAATGATGAATTAATTTTTCATCAAAAATTTAATAATATTGTATATTGGGCAAAACAAAAAGATGCAATTCAGTAGATTGTTATATGTTAAGACCAGTAGTCTAGTCATTTGAAAATACATCATGCCAATAAAATATCTATAGGTATTTATGTGGAAATATATATGGTGGTGCAATTGAAACGAAAAGTTCCGTTCAATTGGCAATATGTGAAAATATCATAAATATAGAGTATAATCCTCAAAGGAATTGATATACCTAAAGCATATAAAGAATTGAAATTTCTTATATAGATTGCCAGTATGGATAAAGAAGATATGCGTTTTTCGTTTTCCTTGACTGAGGTTTTGTCCCATTGGTTTTGCTGGCAAGGTTTTTAAAGAGATAGTTTTAATGGTGTATCAAAGAATAATGTATTTTTCTTTCACTTGAATTTTTTCCCACTGGATTTTTTTCATGTTAGGGTAGAACAACATTAGAGATTTCGCGAAATGATTTTATACATGAGGACTATTATTCAATGAATTCATGGAGAGTAGTTATACTCTTTTTCCTTCACCCAATTTTTATTCCATTGGGTTTTTCTAGTAAAGTTTTAATGAGGCAATATCTTGGACGCTCCAAATTTATTTATAATCAATTACACTCTTTTTTCCTTGGTTTGGTAGTTCTTTTCCCTTAGGTTTTTCTCCAAACAAGGTTTTTAGTGAGGCAATTGTTGTATAGATTAGTCATTGAGGGGGAATGTTGTAAATTATTTATTAATATTGTGATTTGTGAATGACTATGTACCATAAACCCTAGACTTGTAGTTATAAATAGGGGTCTTTGATTCCATAGGTGTAGCCAGGATTTTTGGCCAATCGGTCAATTTTTTTTTTTTTTTGATTTTGGCGAGGCGGTTGTCGGGCTGAAACTCTATTTGTGCTTTCAACAACAAGATTTTCTTCAAGAGTTCTGTTTTTTTAAATATCTCTCCATAATCTAAAAAAGTCAAAGAAGAAATAAAAATTAAACATAATTCCAAGCATAACCCCAAAATCTAATTTCAAACATAAATAATCATCTTACTATTTTTTTTTTTTTTTTTTTGAAACAAAAACTTAATCCTCATTCATACTCATAGTGTTGGATACATCACAGGAGAGGCATTAACAAGCCAATAAGGAGCCTCTCAAAAAATATGAGAACTAGAACAACTAATAGCTCTCCTCGCTAATGTGTGCGCCACTTGATTAGCTTCCCTCTTAACAAACTTAACATCAATCGTGTACCTTTGTTGAAGAAGAGCCTTTCAATCATGCACAATCATGCCGAACTCTGAAATATCCTCATCCTTGGAGTGCATCACGTCCACTGCCCCCTTCGCATCCAGCTCAAACAAAATCATATCATAGCCCAAACCGAGCAGCCATATGATAGCAGTTCACAACCCCATTGCTTCGGCCTGTCCAGCTGAGGATGCCCCAAGTAATAGCTCCATTTTGCATTCAACAAAATCACCCCCATCACTGCATATAATGATACAAATACCAGTCTTTCTATCGCTTTGGTTCCATGCAATGTCCACATTGAACTTTACATAACCCAAAGGAGGCTTATTCCAAGCTGTTGATACTCATTTGTTCTCACTGTTGGCATGAGTTGTTTTCCAGCTTCCGCCCATTCATATATAGCTAAAAGTCCTGATTGAACCGTTTGTCTTGATCCTTGGGCTTGCCCCTTCTATAGTTTGGCTTTCCTTCCTCTCCAAATGCTCCAAAGAATCGCACAAGTTCTATTAATATCATGAAACTCTCGATTCATCAGCTTGTTAAAAAACCAATCCTTCATGGATGTGTATTGGTCCAATGAGCTATCCAAGTTAGTTTCTCGCTAGCATCTTCTAGCAAAAGGACACTCCAGAAATATATGAGAATTTGTATCATCTTCCCTATCACACATAATACATGTAGTAATGGCAGGCATACCTCTCTTGTTCAAGTTTTCTCCAGTGGGTCAACAATCTTGGCATACTCTCCATATGAATGTTTGCATCTGAGGAGGGATCTTCAGCCTCCAAAGCACCCCTAGTTACCCACTCTGTGGTTGCCCTCAACCATCCCCTTTATGTCCTTCACGACCCTATAACCAAATTTCACAAGATAATTCCCGTTATTGCTATAGTGCCACAACCATCGATCTGCCCTTGACATGGAGCTTAGAGGAATATTCTTAATATCTTCTGTATCCCTATCAGAAAATAAACCATCAATAAGTTCCAAGTTCCACTAGTCATTCTAATCCTGAAGTTTGCTCACTGTCATATTCTCCAACCCCGGATATTCCATAGTCTCCATCTGAAGGTAGGCTCTCTCCTTAACCATGGATCCTTCCATACATTAATACTTGTACCATTCCCAACTCTCCATCGGCAACCCTTCTCCAGCGCTATGCAAGAAGAGCAAATGCTTTTCCAAGTAAAACTGAGATTATAACGCAGTTGAGTATTCAAAAAATCCTCTCTAGGGAAATATCTAGCTTTGAGGACGCGAAAAACAAAAGCATTAGGTGGGGAAAGAATATTCCACCCCTGCTTCCCAAGCATAGCTAAGTTGAAGGTTGCCAAATCACGAAATCCCATGCCCCCATCTTCCTTTTGGGCACACAGATTTTTTCCACTTTGGCCGTTTGAGCAATTTAGTCCCCACCATCTTCCGATCTTCATCATTCTTTGCAACTCCTCATACAAAGTAACTGGGAAAAGAAACGTCGACATGCAATACTTAGGGATTGCTTGAGACACCGTTTTAACCAAAATCATCCTTGCTGCCTTAGAGAGCATCTAAGGCGACCACCCATTCAACTTTCTCCGTAGGCGCTCCTTTAGGAAACTGAACACCTGTTTCTTTTTCCTTCGGATCAGTGAACGTAAGCCTATATCTCTCAGTATCCAAAGTATTTGACACATTAAGCAATGAAGAAATGCTAGCACGTACCTCATGATTGACTTTAGAACTGAAAAAGATACCAAATTTCAAGAAATTCACTGCCTGACCAGATGCTTCTTCATATTTTCTGAGTATGTCCTTCAAGGCATTCGCTTTCTCCATGGAGGCTTGAAAAAATAGGAAGCTATCATCCACAAAGAAGAGATGAGAGATACTAGGAGCATTTCTCGCAATTCTACTCCCATGTATAGCCCTTCTATTCTTAGCCCCCCTAATAACCACTAACAGGCCCTCTGCACAGATAATGAACAGATAGGGAGAAAGTGGATCCCTCTCTCTCAATCTCCTAGTTGGTGTGATAGGACCAACCTCCTTCCCATTCACCATCACGGAGAATCGAACTGTAGTCACACACACCATAATAAGATCAATCCAATCTTTAGCGGAGCCCAACTTCTCCATAATCACTTCCAAATATCTCCAACTCACGCGGTCATCAGCTTTACTTATGTCAATTTTGAGAGCTACCTCTCCTTTCTTCTGTTTTCTCTTATGCTTCATGTAGTGTATCGTCTCATATGCCACCATAACATTGTCCGTGATACTTCTCCCTAGCACAAATGCCGATTGAAACTCTGAGACGAGGAAAGGTAAAACTTCTCTTATACAATTGGCTAACACCTTAGCAATGAGTTTGTGTAGTATGCTACAGAATAAAATTGGCCTATAGTCCTTCATAGTTGCTGGGACGTCACACTTAGGAACCAAAGTGATGCATGTTTCATTCAAAGAATTAGGAAACTGCTTCCCTTCCAGCCACGAAATGCAAGCCAGAAAAATTTCATTTCCCACAACTGGCCACGCCTTTTGGAAAAATACAGCATTCATCCCATCAGGACCCGGTAACTTATCTGGAGGCATTTGATCAATAGCCTGCTTAAATTCATCAATGGTATAGGAAGAGAGAAGCTTCTCGTTGTCCTCTTCACTGATCTTTCTCTCAATACAATCACTAGCCGGACTAATATCCCCATCAACGGCCTTGCAAATCTGTTCAAAATATGATTGAGCAACCGATGCAATGCTGCCCCAATCCTCATGCCAATCCCCGTTATCATCCAGAATCTCGCTAATTGTGTTGCATCCCTTTCTATCGATGCCGATGCATGGAAGAACTTTCTATTCATATCCCCACTTTGAAGCTAGTGTTTCTTTGCTCGTTGCTTCCAATAAGTTTCCTCCTAGACCAATAAGGAGCATAATTCAGCCCTTTTATTACGAATATAGCCACATCCTCTTGAAGATAGCTGCCACACAACTCCTCCAGTTCAGATTACAGGCCTTCAATTCGCCTCCTAAACTACCGGCCTAAGTTCCTTCCCCACTGTACTAGTTTAAGTAAACACGTGTCCAGCTTCAGAATAAGAGGACTGTGTGACTAGCTCAATGTCTCACCAAAAAACTCGCTAAAACCCGGTTCATGCAACCACCGGTTCTCAAATCTAGGCTGCCTTCTCATGTGAACGTGTCAAATGATATATGGAGTCTAGTCGTCTCAACAAAGCCCACGATTCATTTCGTCTACTACGTTCTGGAAGACCATAAAATCAGTAAGTCTCAATTGCCCATTCACATTATCCGCAACAAGCATATCAATGTGGTTATTTGAATATCCAATAATCGAACAATCAAGTTTAACTCTTCCACAATACCGCCAAACCCCCTCCTCTTCCCTGACGATCAACAGTAAACGCACCAGCATAATGTAAAATTAATCTTATTTCTTCAATTTTATTTGCGCAAACAAGAGCGTCAGATAAAAATATTACATCTGGCAAATGAGATTTGACAAGCTCGCGTAATACTAAGAGCTTGTTTGAAGCTCTTTATTTGTAAAAATTTGGTGAATTTATAAAGAGGAGAGAGGTAGAATGTGTATTGGAAATGTAAAAAGGTTTGAAATATGTGGTTGTAATTGAATAGTTATCAAATCAAATGTTAAATCAATGGTAGGTAAAATTATAAATTGGGAGAATAAAGAGAGAATAAAGAGGTTCAAACAAGCTCTAAGACTACACGGGCATTGCCAAGTCCCCGGTAGTTCCAGTTAAGACACTTCATGATTCCCGATAGGCCTGGTTCACAGGTCCTGCTGATAACGCATTTTTTCATCTGGATGTCCACACTGCCATGAGCACCATCCACAAGCATAAGTTCATTTTGGGCTGAGCTATGTCTCTTTTTCCTTTCTTCAAGCAATTCTATCCCATCTTCATCCTCAGTGCCTCGTATGCATCAGTTGATCAGAAACTTCACCATTCAAATTGTTAAAGATTTGTGAATTGACCACCTTCATACCCAATTTACTCCTGTCCATATTTCCAACCAACAATCTACCGTGCAAATTCGGTATGAGTGGAAAATCTCAGGACCCGATTTTTGCTTGCCTTTTGTGTCCCCCAGAAGCACAGCCTTGTCATCTTCCTTTAGCCACCTGATGTTCCCTTGATCGAAATTTCTCCTCGTCAGAGCTCTAAGCCACGCTTCCCACTCACGTACAATTTCAGCCTTGGGTGTATTAAACAAAACATCACAAATGAAACAAAAACTGGGCAATCATTCATACTTAAAGTTCACCATGAACCAATCCCCACTGGCTTTTCATATTTTCTTATATCGTTTAAGCGGTAACCAAACATCCACCTGCACTCGAACACGTATAAAGCTTCTCCAAATTCCGGTACTCTGTAAATGCTCCAATAAAGTTTCCAAGCTGCCTTCCTATAGCCTCTGACATGTACCCAACCAACAAGTCATAGATCTGGACTAAAAAATTAATGTAAACCAAAGGTACTTGTGCTGGGTTCTCGCCAGCCTTCAATTGATGTAGCACCAAGAGGTGGTTGTCGAACGACCAAGGGCCACCATCCAAGACATGTTTGACATCGACTACATGATAAAACTAGAACAAATAGAGATGACTGCCGATATCATTGACACTTAACCCCTTCCCTGGATGCTAAACTTCTGCCATTTTGATGCTTCATAGCATTGAAATTAATGGCTCGGTCTGTCAATATCCTCCCTAGCAGGCAAAGTTCCACTTTCTGTGCTTCATTACCGGGATCTCCAGCCTCCAACAACATCTCTTCCTCTTATCTGGTAGCTAGTGCCATTTCCCTACACGACGCTCTTCGATCTTAGCAATTTTGGAAGTTATTTAATGAGAAAACCAACCAGTCCGCCACCTAGGAGTAAACCTTACAAACCTTCTACAAGAGAAGGAGAACGAGACTCTCCATAAGAGAGAGAAACCCTAATTTTGAAACAACGTTATTAGAAAAAAGAATTATCATCTTACTGCTTAAAATTTATAATATCAAATCAAAAAACCAATTTCCAAATTAAAGAATAAACTAAAAATTTGGGTTTCATATATTAGGGCTTTACTAAATTGAAGTATAAACCAATTTCTAAATTAGTGGCTAGGGTTGTTAGGCCTTTACTAAATTGAAGCCAAAACTAAAAATTAGGGCTTTACAAGAATGCAATTTACCATATAAAAACTACTAAACAAATCTCATTGCAAGCATAAATAAACCCAAAATCATAAATTGAAATAATCATTCATTATACTCAATTATACTTAATAATCATTCAATACAATCATTACCACTTACCGAGCAAAGGTTGACGAGCGACAATCGAGACCCGAGAGTGAAGAAGTAGAAGCCGGCTGCCCACTGCCCCTTGCCCCTACCGGCGAGCTACTGCAAGCAAACAGAGTCACAGTGAGAGAGAGAGTGTGAGAGCTATAGGCGTGATTGCGTGAGCAAGACTGAAAGTGGAAGTCTATTTAGTGTGAGAGCTATAAAATTTTAACCAATTTTATGGTTATGATAATCCTTATCTTGTTTTGATTATCCTAACAGATTCTTAGCTACTTTTTAATTATTCTTTGGATTAGGGAAGTCTATTTATTGCAGGAGAGTGGTCAAAAGTGTAGGGACTTGCAGGGGCAGATTTACACTGGCCCTCACTACCCAAAAAGTTTCTAAAGGTTAATATATTAAAATTATGAATTTCCAATTTGACCCCCACACGTGTAATATGATATCTACCAACTCTTTTTTCTTTTCCTCTCCTTTTTATGTTGTGGAAGGCAAAAACTCCCAATTTCATTTTATTTCTGAAGCAAAAGGTAATCCATAACTTTTAAGAATCTTAAATTTCTCAACATGCTAAAGTCTCAAAGATGGATTCAGCTTTCTTGGTAGGTGACAATTTTTTCTCAATTTCTGGTGATAATTTTCTTTTTCTTTTCTTTTTTTTTTTCTTCTTATGTTTGTCTTCAGTGCCCCTAGTTTCTTTTAAAGGAAATATCTCAGATAAAAAATCTAAGCTCGAGATATGAATTTTATTAAAAAAATACAAGCAAAGGAGGTGGACATATGTGTCTTACCTATGACAGCCTCAATCCCACATCGCATGGGTAGAGAAAGTGAGACTAGTTTATAAGTTAAGAGACTCACTTTATCTGAGAAGAGGCCTTTTGAGTGAGAGCTGAAGAGCAAAACCGTGTGGGCTAGGCACAAAACAGACAATATCACGTCAAAATGGATTGGATTGTTACAGATAGAGAAGTGTCCAATTGGAAGTCTGGCCAACGAGGACATTGAACCCCCTTAGGTGGGGTGATTGTGACAACCTCAATCACGCATCACTTGGGTAGAGAAAGTGAGACCAGTTTATAAGTTAATAGGCTCACTCCATCTGACTTGAGGCCTTTTGGGTGAGAGCCCAAAAGCAAAATTGTGCGGGTTAGGCCCAAAGCGAACAATATCATTTCAAAGTGGAGTGGACCATTACATTACCTCCAAGCTAAACTTACAAAAGTCATTAAGAAAATCAAGAACCTATCAACTATATGCATGCAAGTAATAAATTTTGAATTAAAAATGCATATACTTATCACTATAAGATCAAAACCCTATCACTATATAGGTACTATACTTTGACCTTGCGCAAATAGGGAAGTTGCTGCCTATCTATAATCATAATACCACCGAATTTTGCCTAACTATTCAACGACCTCATAAATTATTAATTGATGAAAATTATACCTTCTAGCTAGGGATGGAAACGGGGTGGATCGGCCCCGGCCCGGCCCGGCCCGCTGCCTGACTATTTCTTGTCAGGGCAGTCCAGGTCGGGGCTTGGGTTAGTTTGGGGGCAGCAAACTGCCCCAATTGCTGGCCCCCTTTTTTCAAGGGGTAGATTCTTCTTCCTAAATCGATTGGTTTCTTCTTCCTAAATTAATTGGTTTGACATAATCTAGTTACAAAATTAACAAATAGTATTCCATTTTGCTATATAATCTACATCGGAAGACGGGAAGAGTTGTTTTTCTAAATTTCTTCAAAGTTTGAAGATGGGATTTTCAGCTTTCATTTAGGAAAATTAGATTTGGGGGTGAATTTTGAGATTTCTACGCTACTGCCTTTCTTCTGGGGCTCTGCCAAACAGCTAAAAATTATTGGGAATCTTGAGGTTTTGTGATTTCTTCTTTTTTTTTAAATACTACTAAACGGATCGGAGTGGATCAGGGCGAGCATGATCCACCCCGCCCCGCCCGGGGACCCGTGGCATATCACACCCTGATCTACCCCTCCAACCCGCGGGGCGGCATTTTTTCACCCCATTCTGATTGCGGCACAGCGGTTCTTTGGTCAGGTCAGAGTAAATTGCCATCTGTACCTCTAGTAGCAAACCAGTCAGCAACATAATTTGCCTCCCTCCAAACATAGTGAGCTTCAATTCTATGACAAACCAAAAGATTCCTGATCTTTGTTACAAGATATTGCAAATGCCAAGGACTAGTGTAAGAGGAATGAATGTGCTTATATGCGGTCTAAGAATCGGTTTCAAATATAAAATACTCAATATGCCTCTGCACACATGTTTGAATCCCTATCAACAAGGCATGTAACTCCAGCTTCAACTATGATAATCCAGCCCAAACTAATGCAAAAAGAAAAAACAACAAAACCATCAAAATCTCTCAAAATATCCCCAACTGCAGCAACCCCAAAGATCAAACTACCAGCAATATTCAATTTGAAGTAAGGTCTCTCAGGCTTCTTCCAAATAACCGGAACATACCTATATTCAAGGAAGTTGAGGACTCGTTACAAAACTCTAAGTCCGAATTACTAAAAAGCAATCTAGGCAGCAAGCCTTTACCTTCGATGATACTGTACTTACCGTGAAAATAAATACCTCACCAACCACTTTCCTTGTAAAGAATAAGTGGGAAATATTCTCTTCAGCTTCACATCAACAACACTTAGAATGGCCGATTGTTGAAAAACCAGAGCCTTGAATTTTCCTTCCCTTCCACCAAATAGAAGAGATATATTGGCCGCCCATGTAATCTACTTGCTGGTGACAAGGTGATTTATGGGCTTAGGACAGAAGTTGATTACTTGAATAATACAAGTTCGTATTCTAAAAAGGATTGGAAATCCTTTTAAAGAAAACAAAAATGGATTGGAAAAAAATCTTGGTTCTGGTGTTACATCTTGGGAGACAATGTAAGATTATATTCACTATCAAAGATAGTTTAACATTGTGGGCAAGTGGCTCCCATAGAAAAAAAAACACGTCCCCATTGCTTGAAAAGTCAAGATCCAGCACCGGGACTTGGGAGTGTTACTGGGCTTTGAGAAAATTACATCAGTGAGGGCAAATATTGAGTCAGCCTCAACCAAAGTACAAAGTTGAGCATGATAGAATTGGCTTAAGTTGAGCAAGACACAACAGCTTCACATCATCACGTGCATGAACTTTTCCAAAATAGTTTGAACTGAGAGTTTTTTAAGCTTGATTGTGAACAATCCTCAATTTGATAATCAGCTTCTTGGCTTAGAGTTGAGAATGGAGGTTCTCAATCTATGAGGTGGTTGCGATTGAGTATAAGAAAGAAGTGGTGATAAAGTCAAGACGGAAGGGTTTGACTCTACTCCATTAACAATTCGGAAGAAAGAAATAGGCGAGTTTATTTGCTTTACTCTAATTGTTATTTTGTATTCTTGCGAGTTCACAAAAATTGTTTTTCTTGTACTTTGATTATTTTTATATTGGATTGTTTTCTCATGGCAAGAGGCCCGTAGATTTTTCCTTTGGGGAGATCGTTACCAAGTTACATAAAGTGTTCATACTTAAATTCTGCAATTACATACTGCATGTAGTTTGACGTGGTCGCTTGAACTGAATTCTATATCATTTCCATTTTCCAAATTGAACTCTAAAGTTTGGACTACTTGTGAGGGAGGAAGGAGAAGAATTTAAATATTTCTTTACCAAGTTGAGTGGCATTAGAAACTCTGCATGTGCACTAGGGAAAAATATTCAGAAAAGAGGATTGTGCATAAAACTCTTTGCTCAATAATGTATTGGTTTCATCACAAGATCATCATCTTAGAAGAAAGCGAAAATGTTACCACAATGAAAGTTGAGGAACAATTGGGATCCTTATTAACCTATGAACTCCATCACAATCAAGGAAAGAAAGAAAAGAAGCACAATGTAGCATTCAAAATGGAAAAATCTAAAAATAAAACTAAAGAAGACGAAGATAGAACTAATGAAAATATTGACACTTTTTCCAAACTATTCAAGGAAATTTTGAAGTTTTATAAAAAAGCGAAAGTCAGGAAGATGAGTTTCAACACACTCAAAAAGAATGATCCTCATCGACCAAATCCAAAAATTTGGTAGCCCAATTTAATGCCAATGTGAAGGATTTAGACATATAGCCTCAGACTATACCAACACATTGAAAAGATCTCATGATAAAAAGGCATTGCAGATTATCTGGAGTGAAGATCTAAGGAGCCATTGATTCACATGAGGAGGACAAAACTTGCGAAAACAGGTGAGATCACTGCCTACATTTTTACATTTAGATACTAATCCATATGAATTACTCTTAGCGAGAATAGATGATGAAACACATAGTAGAACATTTGATGTTATAAAAGAAATGAGATAGTTGATCAAAAGAAGAGTGATCAGTTGCAGATAGTGGTTCACAATTGGAAGAAAAGAATTCTCAAATAAAAAAGCTTTCAAAATGCTACAGAAAAAATTCAAATATCAAAAGTTGCTTGGCCTATACTGGGAAAGGAAAGAAAAATGTGTCCACTGAGATACAATTTGTCAAAGAGTCTAGTACCAATGTTTTGCCAACTGTGAATACAAACTCAATAACTAATAACAAGGTAGATAGTACTGCCTATAATCTGTAGATTCTATCCTACCCAAAAAGGACCAAGTTACTGCTATATTTTGGAACTAGAAGTAAGACAACTCGGAATGGGGCCAAACCCTCTACTGAAACCTAGAATGATTCATGAACACGAGTTGAAAGAAAGCCTTGCACATCATACAACAGGATACCAGGTAAGTACTCTCCCCAAACGTGCTCTAAATATAATAATATAGTCATGTTAGGTCAAGTTTTGCAATTCCTTCAACATGACTAGAAAGTATCATTGGAACCAAATTCATCATTTGCCTAAGTGTTCTACACACATGAATGAATTTGTTGAAAAATCAAGGTTTGAGATCATATGGTTTTATTGGGGTGTAAAAGGTCATTAAAAAAATGTAAATGCCCTAAATTGTTAAATCTACAACATATAGCATGAATAACAAATATAAATATGTGAGAAAACCTAGGGGTAAATTGATGGTGAAAAAAGTTTGGTTTGGAAAAATGATTTGAAAAGGTATGAAAATTTGATGATCTCACAGAGATTTGTTCATCCTTCAAAATAGTTTGTTGAAAAAGAATATTGATTACATTTAGGTTGAAACTCTCTCCATGATTTTTTTCTCTTTTGATTTCTCGTATTAGTTTTATATTTTGCTTTCCGTGTGCTTTATGATTAGTATGCATTAAGAAAAAAAAGATTTTTTTTTTTAAACATTTGTGTAATGTTTTTATATCTCTCAAGTATTTCTTCTTTTCATCCTTACTATTTGATATTGCCATTTTGAAGTTTGGACAATTTTTATGTAGCGACCGGAAAATTTTTCCATTTAAAAGTTTGATTTTAATACATGTGTCACTATGACGTGTCTAAAATAAATTTTGAATAGTCAAACTTCGTGATCGAGCTCGTCTAGTCATAACTATAATTTTGTTTTAAAATTTAAAGGTATTGTAACGAGATAATTTTGGAACTAAACCGATTATTTCATAATAACAATAACAATTTAAATTAATTTAATTAATTGAAACTCAAGACCTATGATTTTTCATTTCAATCCAAACCCTATATGGATGCAAATATTTTGCTCAAGAAATGGTCCAAATCTTGCAACCCAATTTGAAAACCCAAGAATTCAAAATACACTACCCCATTTGGTAGTCTTCATTCAACCCTCCAACCCCACGTAACCCTATACCCAAAATGAAAACAAATAAAAGAGGCTTTTGTTAGCCCATTTCTCGTCCAACCCACACTAACAGCAGCCAGGGTTCTTCACTCTCCTTCCTCCTCTCTGTAAATTTTCCAAGCTAATGCACATATACAAGCATCTACATCACCATATTCACACCATCTTCTTCAACAAACTTCATCATCATCTCTCATATACATTACATGCACAAGAATACATCTCTATCTTTGATTCATTGCACAAAAAAAATTACATGTTTCTACATATATTCAACACACACGTACAAAGCCATTTACATAAGCATACACATGCCCACACATACACATTCACTCAAGCACGAAGCTCAAATGCAAGCAAGAAAATCACATCACCCATGGTCTTTCTTCCCACCGGCAGCACCTTCGACTGGCCACAAAACCCCATGGAGAACCATCCCCCTCTCAGACCCATTTTTGAAGCCACGACCCAACTGGGTTTCTTCGAAACTTGACCTTACACAACAAATCTTGCACCACTAGTTTCCCCACACAGTATAGAACGTGAATATATCAATATCTTGGCCGGAAACCTCCCCCTCCAGCCGGAAAACCGAGTTCTCTGAAATCACCTTCGTCAAAACCTTTCACCATTTGCCAAAATACTTACCTAGATGAGTAGAGCTCGTTGAGAGCATCATTTTCTGTAAAAACAATGATTTTTTACCAAAGAAATCACCCATGAAGTGTTATATACACACAGAGATATATATATATATATGAATATAAACCATCTGCCGAAAATGTTTGGGATGGGGGTCCTTTTGCAAATTTTAAACACTTATCATATTTGTTTAGAGGTCCCTTGGTATTTTAAGTAGAATAAGTTGATCCCTCTAGTTTAGGAACCTTTCAATTAGTCGTTTAAATTACGTTTTATTCCAAAATAGTTTTTAAAGTTCCACTTTGAAATGTTTTAATCCCCTGACTTTTAAAGTTTAGCTTTTTGGCCCCTAAAATTTCTAAGTTTAGCTTTTCAGTCCCTTTAAATTCTGAGCTTAACCTTTTTAGTCCCCAAACTTATGATTTAAACCCTATTCACCACTAATCTTAATTCTTTCTCAATTTAGCCCTCAAAATCATTTGAAACACATTTGCACTCACATCTTACACTTTTAATTGTTTCACTTTAGCCCCCAAAAGTTTTAATTTAATTATTAAACTTTAATTTTCAACTCCTAACTTTAATTAATTTTCTTTATTGATTCGACGGAGCGGTCGGATACTTAGAAAGCTAATTTCAAGATTCATATCTCAACTTCAGAAAACTAAGAGGTAGACTCTTTATTCAAAAACTCTTTTAAAGATTACTCAATATTGATTGATTTTTGTTGTGAATGGTATATGTGGATATGTGATAACAAGAATTGCATGTTACATGCATAAGATCTCTTGATATGCATAATCTGTTTCATTAAGAGTTGGGAATTTGCCTTTGCTATGCTTAGCTTGTTCTCATATAAGAATAAAAATAAGAATGGAGAGATCTATTAAGAACGTGGACTTGCATTTATTATGCGGTGCTTGTTTGCGAAAGAATTTAGGGTTTTACCCTACAAGAATTTGTATGTCTACGTGTACCATTTATTATATGAATTAATTGGTATTCTACTGAGTATTTCATATGAAATACTCATTCCTTTCAAATTAACAAATTTCAGGTTTCGGAGCTGATAGTGAAATGATGAACGGTGGCTACAATTAAATATGTATTATGAAAGATTAATATTTTGAAAACCCTATTTATCTTTCATGGAGAAACATTTGGTAAACTCCAATTATTTTGTGACAACTGTCATAGATCGATGTACTATATTTGCCTTTCGCACCTTAAGACTTCTATTGAATATTGTCGTTTTCCGCATTAAATTATATTATAAGTTAGCAAGAAAAGTCAAACTAACACTCTAAGCATTTTAAAATTTGGAACGTTACATTTTAGGAATCATCCTTTGAAATCAAAAAGTTTGGGACAACGCCGTTAGGGGAGCAAAAAGATAACTTTCTGCAACTTTGGATGCAAGTCAAAACTTGCAGGTAAAATAAGCTTAAGAAACATATATATGTAGGCAGTCCAGTTCACATAGTCTTTTATTTTGATTTAAGGATAATCATGTTTGACAATCAACTTTTCCAAGGCAACAATGTTCGTTTCTTTAAGGAACTAACTTTCCTAAATAAAGTAAGAAACTATTAGTGGTTTCTTGAAACTACAAATGATTTCTTGAAACAACACGTGGTTTCTTGCTTTTTATGGTAAATTTGGTTCCTTAAAGGAACCAACGTCGTCTCCTTAAAAAAACTAGTTTGATAATTACATTGTCTCTTAATGGCCTTAATTGATTGAGGATTAGTGCACTAATGTACATACTAAGTATTTGATGCTACTAGAACTTAAAGTCTTTAAAAATAGATGAGTATTTATGTGCTGTGTTTGTTTGATAAAACAAATAAAAAAAGAATATTAGATTTTATTTTGTTTGATATAAGCATGTGTGTTTGTGTGTTGCATTCACGTTTAAAACTTTTAAATTTTGTTGATTTTTTGCATTTGATGCAAGTTGGTGATTTGTCTGTGGTTAAAGAACTAAACTTGGCTTTGCCAGTCAAAATTTACTTATCTAATCGGTTGGCAATATATAAATTGTTAATCACATTCTTGACAACTATTTGAGAATAAGTCACATCGTGTTTGTTACAAGGTATACCTGAAGCAATACTTGTTCTGTCGACCCATGGTCAGTATCTCAAATCTCTCTGCACTTTATACACCTCTGATGCTAAGATCACGGCTAGTGGAATAAACTGCTACCAATTCAAACAGAAACATATATTTCATATATATAGCGTTTGATTGAAATATAGTCAGTTCCACCTCCAAAGACAAAGCCATTAATTTGAAAAAGTCGACTTGTTGGGTTGTTTTGTGTATTTTTTATATAGAGAGACTTTAGAGGTGATGGTTGGTTTGCTATGTACACAAGTGTTTATTATTTGGGGTGTCATAAAGCAAATATGAGATTGTGATTGGTATGCTATTTTTTATTGGTGGATCTTTGTTTGATCTATTAATTATGAATAAACTTACTTAACTTTGTGTAGTGTGTGTTTTTTTTTTTAAGAAAATCAAATTTGCATTTTTAGTCCCACATATATTTTTATTGAATGCTTGAATTGTGTGTGAATTTTCTTAAATCTTCAAGTCTACAGTGTTTTCTTGGTAAAAAAATCAGCATTTATTGAGAAAAGAAAATTTTTTTAAGAGATATATTTTTATTCACAATAATGTGGTTGCTATCTCTTATAATTATTTGCTTCTTGATGAATTCTTCACTTCATTATTGTTTGATGATTACTTTTTTTCTTTTTTGATAGGATGATTATTTGGCTTTTATTTATTACAAAAGGGAAGAGAAATAGTATGTATGTGTGGTGATTACTTGTGAGGGGGAGTAATTGCATATTGTTTGTTACATTGTTTCACCACACACGAGCGACATTAAAAATCAAAGTTGTTAAGTTTTGTGATTAAGTAAAGCTAAAGGGGGAGATTGTTGGTAAAATAAGTGTGCATCATTTTGTTGTCTTTACTTAATTATTTGTTGTTGATTTTTATTGCAAAAAAGATGTTCAAAGATAAGTTATATTTTGTTTAAAAAAGAACTAGATTCTCACACGTACGTTGTAGGAGAATATATCAAATCAAATTATATCTTAATATTACTACAAAATGTTAAGTAATGTATGATTAACAATATTAAACTGTAGTATTTTGATTATTTAATTATTAACTAATAGTTATTATACTTTATTCGAGATGTAATGCTATTAAGTGACCTCATTAGTAATGGTAAAAACCAGTCAAACCCCATACCTAGGGATATCCAACCTATTAAGATAGATAATACTCAACTAAACAGGTAATTAAGGGATAAAACAAAGAAAATCAACCCGACTTGATAAAGGGTACCGTACTCAGTTCATTTAATCGTTTATTGTCAAAAATTTTGATGATTTGAAAAGTAAAAAGATAATGAAATTTGTCAAGAAAGTTAGTAATTTCAATCATAATTGGGGACACAGCTAGTGTTTGTAATACTACTCATTAAGTAAAAAATGAAAATGAAAATATAAAGATATACAAAAGGCCAATAAATTGGTAATTACCTGCCCGACCCGCCCTCGACCCGTGCCTGATTTTAAGTGCGGATGGGTATGGGGATAGGATAAAAAAATTTTAATGGGTAGGGTAATGGGTATAGCATACCTGATCCCGACCAACCCATTACCCGACCCGATCCGACCCATTGCCATTTTCCTAGACCTTGAGAAATCAAACATTTTATTTTCTCTGTGACTATACGGTAATGGGAATTTCGTCAACAATGAAATCTTTGTTAAACAGATATATTTATTATATACAAAAGAAGTAACCTGATAATGACTCAATTTAAAAGCATATAAAAAATAATTAAAAATTAACACATCAGTTAAAAAGGCAATAAATCTAATCCAAATTACGAAATATTTCCTCGATTATATATATATATATCAAAAATATTGAATTAAAAATGTAAAACTTGGTTCTTATTTTTTAAACTAAAACCGTGTTTCAAAATAACACTTTTGACCATTTGTCTTGTTGACCATTTTAGAGCCGTTGATTTTTGTGCAAAGATCTCAGTCATCCTTCTCTTGTCTATAAGTTTTTTTTCATTAGATTAGGGCAAGCTGCTCATTTCTTACGTCTCTCTTTGCACCCATATCTCTATGTACTTTAAAATACTCTCTAGGGTTCCTCTTTGTGGTGAGCTCTTTGTGATATATGTTGGGCAATAGATAGTGCAGTGCAAGTGGTAATTTGATTTACTAGGTTGTGATTTGTAGGGGTTGTTTTTGGATCCTTGGTGGATCAATTGTTTGTAGGATAATACTACTCTTCTTTGTTGAGTAACTTGTTTGGTGACTTGGTGGGGATGTATGTGCCATTTGCCCATATATTTCAATTTAATATAAGGGTGTTTTTGCCAATGTTTTAAATAGTCATTTAATGACAAGTGATCGGACAAGTGATTCGACAAGGGAATGTAGCACAACCTTTATTTGTAAACTATTTGAATGATTTTTGTTATAGTGGAACAAAAGCGCACGTCCACTCCGGTGGAGCTTCAACGAAGAAGTAGACGGTGGTGCCGAACTCCCGGCCCCCTAAAGGGGCGAACACGTCCTGTGTTTTTTACTGCTTTTCTTGTTTCTGTGATTTTATTTTCTGGGTTAATTTCTTGGGTTTGAAGGGTCAATTTTATAACATTGGTACCAGAGCACATCCGGGGGGCTAAATTCCAACATATTTTTTTCAGAAATTGGGAATTAGGGTTCTAAAAATTGGGGATCGAAAATGTGCAAAACTAGGATTCTTCGATCCTACCTCTGTTCTTAATATCCTTAGTAGTTTAGGCATGAACTTTGTGGATATTTTTAGGGGTTTTCTATTTCCTTGACTCTAGGTTTCTGCCTTGAACGAATTTGAGAATTTCTAGGGCTAATAGGCTTCAATCTCAGTTGGGTTCTTAGGGTTCCTCTAACCGATCGAAGACCCAGCAGCTTCCTAGAGTTTCTTCAGCTTCTTGTCACTGGAAATTTCTTCAACCACACTGGTTCGCTGCTTCTGCTTCTGCTCGCTAGACACACTGGTTCGCAGCCCCCTTTTTTTATTGCAGAAACTTGTTTTTTCCAAGCTGACAGTTTTTGTTTCTGTTCTTGGTTTTGGACTGTCAGTCCTTGTGTGTTTGTCGCTGAATTTTAGATATACAGTGACTGTTTTTAAATTCTCTGTGAATTGAACATTGAAATTCTGGTTCTCTAAGCTACACAACTGATTTATGCTCTTTGGCACTGAATTCTTGATCACATTTGTAGCAATGTTTGGACTATTAGTAATCTATGTTTGCTCTCCTTGTGTGGTAAGAAAATTTTGATTTGATTATTTGTGGCTGAAACTGGGAAATGCAAAAAGCAATGATTGTCCTTTGTTTTTCATTGGCTGAAAATTGCACAAAAAAAGATTCTAGGAAATTATTCAGGGACTTGGCACATACCGGGTAACATCTAAACCATCTCTTTACTTTCTGGTTTGATATATCCCTAAAGAAATTTATCTAATTAGTAGTTCTTCACTACCTTTATCTTGGGTCTCCTACGAGGACCCTTGAAGCTGAGAGGCTGGAATTGTAGGGTTTGATAGAAGTATTTAAGAATAGGATTATCAAACCTTGCAATTTTATATTGCGTCTTTAGAATCATTTGATTAATTTCAATGATTCTTGAGACTGTGTTGACCTCTATTTCTGACAATTAGGGTTAGCTTGTCTCTTCCTTTGTGTAACTCTTTGGATATAGTACCTGGTTTTTTTTGTAATTGCTTCTGTTTAAAGTCTGCTTTCCACAGTCACTGTTTGTTGTTCTTGAGCTTTGCATCTGATTAAATATTTGGGATACTTTTGTTGCATGTACACTATGATGGGGTCAATTTCTAGATGTGATATTGATGTGTAGACAGGTACTGGAGACTTTAGTCGCTAGCGCCAGAAAATGCGTGCTTTGTTGTTACAACAAAAATGTGCTTATGCTTTTGATTCTTCATATCATGCTGAGCTTATTGCATTTAGGCGTAAAAAAATAGATGAACAAGCATGTAGTTCTATTTTCTTGCATTTGTTTGACAGTGTTTTAAGGAAAGTGGGTGAGACTACTACTGCTAGTCAGATTTGGTTAAAACTTGAAATTTTATACCTCACTAAAACTATGCCAAACAAATGTTTTCTTCTAGAATATTTTTTTGCTTTCAAATTTGATAACAATTTGAATCTTGAAGACAATATTGATAGATTTACAAAATTAACTCAAGATTTGGCAAATTGTGAAGAAAAGATTCTAGAAGATCAACAAGTAATTGCTCTTTTAAATTCTCTTGGTGAAAAGCATAAAGATCTAAAAAATGCTTTTGAATATGGTCGAGAATATGTTACCATAGATGAAATAATTACTACTTTGAGAAATAAAGAGCTTGAGTTAAAATCTGAACAAAAAGATTTTGCAAAATCCAATGCTTACTTTGTTAAAGGAAAACATTCTAAAAAGGGTAACACGAATTCTAACTCTTCCAGTTATAAATAAAACAAGAATTTTTCTAAAAATGGAAAAGGTAAAGATTCTTCGAAAGGAAAAGGAAAGAGTAAAAAGGATTAAAAAATGTTACTACTGTGATAAAATGAGTCATTTTGCTAAAGAATGTTTTGAAAAGATAAGGGATATGAAAGAAAAATTCAAAAATGAAGCTAAATTTGCTACTATCTAGAATAATCTTGCGCATGAAAAAAGGAGGTGTGTATGCTGCGACATTTTCTGATCATATAAATGAATGGATTCTGGATTCTAGCTGTACTTTTCATATGAGTCCTGTACGGGACTGGTTTTCTGATTTAACTTTGCTTGATGGTGGTTATGTGCATTCGGCTAATGAGGAGGCATGTGAAATAAAAGGCATAAAAGCCATGACCATTAAATTTGGTAATGGGAAAACTATAACATTAGAAGAAGTTATATATGTTCCTGATTTTAAGAAAAATCTGATTTCTCTTTGTATATGGGATGAACTTGATTTTGACATCAGAATTAGGAATAGGCATTGCAGAGTTGTTATTAATGATTCTTTTGAATTGTTGAATGTGCCTAAAGTGAATGGCTTATACACTGTGCATGTTGTTCCGTTGTTCTTTCTGCATCTGTTATTCATTCTCTGAATAAGACTCCATTGCGGCACTATAGACTAGGACATATGTCTGAAAAAGGTCGGCAAATTCTGTGTGAAAATGCTGCTTTTGGAAAAGATTAAATTGAAAAACTCCCATTGTCAGGAGTGTATCATTGGTAAGTAACATAGGCTGTCTTTTAAACAAGGAGTGCATAAAACTAGAAATATTTTGGAATATATATATATATGCTGATCTTTGAGGGCCTGCCTCTGTGCAAACAGTTTCTGGTTTTAAATATTACCTTATGATTGTTGATGATTTTTCAAGGAAAAATTGGGTTATTTTACTCAAATTAAAATCTAACACTTTTCAGAATTTTAAATCTTGGAAAATACTTCGTGAAAATCAAACTAATAAAAAAGTAAAACTGTTGAGAACAGACAATGGTCTGGAATTTTGCAATGCTGAGTTTGATTCCTTTTGTCCAGAAAATAACATTTTAAGGCATAGAACAGTTGTACACACCCCTCAACAGAATGGAATAGCCGAGAGAATGCTAGGACCATGTTAAGCAAAACTAGTTGCATGTTATTTGGGGCAAGAATGCCTAAAACTTTTTGGGGTGGCGCTGTTAAAACTGCATAATTCCTTGTTAATAGGAGTCGTTTTACTTCAATAGACAATAAAACCCCTGATCAAATCTAGTCTAGGCACTTACCTATTTATTCATTTTTGAAAACATTTGGTTGCACTACTTTACTCATTAAAAGCATGGTAAGTTAGAGCTCAGATCCTTAAAGTGTGTTTTTCTTGGTTATAAACAAGGAACAAAAGGTTATAGACTTTGGTATTTTCAAAGAGGGGTTTTAGTGTCATTGTAAGTAGGGATGTGATTTTCAATGAGTCTGAAATGCCATGTTTTAAATCAAAACCAACAATTTCTGATGTTGATAATTCTTTGCATAGACATGGTGTGACTTATTGGGATGATTTTGAAAATGTGCAAAGCCATTCTGCGCTTGACACTCAACCTGAGGTGGAGCCAACTCAAGGTGGTGTTCCCAATGTGATTGTTAATGATACTAATGATAATTCTCCTGAAATTTATGTGCATAATGATCATGTTGATGTTGTTGATGATCCTACTAATGTGCAAACTACTGAAACTGTTGAAAATCCTCTTGATAACTATCAGCTTGCTACGGACAGAACTAGGAGGAATCCTAGACGTTCTATTAGACTTTCTGATCCTGATTTTCTGTATTCGAATTCTGTTTATTTTTCTGATGAATCTGAACATGTTACATTTGATGAAATGTTATTATCAAAAGCTAAGGATAAATGGTTTGTTGCTATGCATGAAGAAATGGATTGTTTATATAAAAATCAAACTTGGGTTCTTGTGCCTAAACTGAAAGATAAGAAAGTTATTACTTGCATATGGATTTTTAAAATAAAAAAGGGGGAAGGGTAGGTTGGTAGGATGAGGTACAAGGCAAGACTCATTACAAAAGGTTTTTCTCAACAAGAGGGTATAGACTACAACGAGGTTTTTGCACCTGTAGTCAAATACACTTCTATTTGGTTGTTCCTTGTTCTCGTAACTCATTTCAACTTTGAACTTGAGCAACTTGACATGAAAATTACTTTTTTGTATGGTGATCTTAATGAAACTATTTACATATGTCAATCTCAAGGTTCTAAATTTAAAAATAAGTTGAACCATGTTTGTTTGTTGAAAAAGTCACTTTATGGGCTCAAACAAGCCCCTAGGCAGTGGTACAAAAGATTTGAGACTTATATGCTTAAATTGAACTTTAGGAAGAGTCAATATGATCCTTGCTTTTTTTTAAGGGTGTTGGTGGTGAAAAGGCTACCTATTTGCTTTTATATGTTGACGATATGTTACTTGCTAGTAAAAATATGTGTGATATCAACATTATAAAAGAAAAATTGAAACAAGAATTTGAATGAAATATCTAGAACTTGCTAGGAAAATTCTTGGTATGAATATTGTACGGGATAGATCTGATTGCTTTCTCTTCGTAAATCAATCTGTATATATATTGTTAAAGTACTTGAGAAGTTCGCTATGTTTGATGCAAAACCTGTTTCTTTACCTGTAACACCCCAAGTCTAGCAATACTAAACTTAGAAATGTTAACCCTTATTTAACTTTAAAAATGCGGATTAATAGATATTTTTCGTTCGTTTGGAAAATTCTATAAAAATTTCAGCAGAATCACCCCTATAAATGAGACAGCCCGCCTATAGGAGAAACTCAAACAACAACATAAATTCAACAAATAATGACCAACAACTATCAGATCCTCTATTAACCCATTGCCAACTCTTTCACAATTAAACATAAAGGAAATTCAAAGTTTGCATTGTTAGAAGACTAGTAAATTCAAGTTCAAAGTGATTAACAAATAACCTCTCAAAAACATGTGGAGTCTATCAAACTCCACTAAAAGTGGGATAAATGATAAGAGAACAAAATAATTCAGTTAAAAGTTTAAAACAAGTCTTTCTATAGCTAAACAAGCTAGAAAAAGTATTATCTTGTGACTGAGTCAGCTACCAAGTGAACCTCCCGTGCCATCTAACTCTCATTACCTGTAAGGTAGGGAAAATAGGGGGTGAGCTAACTCCTAGCAAATAAACTCCATGCACATGAGATATGCTCATGATATGCAGTGCATTAACTTTCAAAAAGTACGTATCCCGTTGTACTTAAACATTTAAGAATCGTTCTTTTTCTTGGGTTTTCAATTCCCATTCTAGAAACTTCATTTTCATCACGAGCTCACTTGATGTATCATCTAACCAATCAAAATGCTGTGGGCCATTCTTATTTGGAACCAGATTCAATTCTACCAGTAGTACCACCGAAGTGGTAAATATTTCATTCAATACCGCCGAAACAGTAACATTACTTTTAACACCGCCGAAGTGGCAACATTCGTTCAATGCAACCCATGGCGACAAGGTCGGGTGCACCAGTCCCCCGCGCCCCTTTTCCCACTCACATTCTTTCATGATATAGAGATACATCCATTCCATTTCTTTTTCAAAACTATGGGATAAATAATTTTATAAATACTTCCAACCTTCATAGCAAAACATTCATCTTTTGAAATCATGACCATGCATGTTATATGATGAAATGACATGACATCACATGACAAGAATAGGCATATATCCAACAATATAAGCATCATTTCATAACTTTCACATTTAACAATTAATCACTCATCAACAAGCTAACAATATAGCACATTGCCTATACGTAATCCTTCAACATATAATGGACTCAAGGGTGGAGTTTACTTACCTCAAGTCTTTAAGATATTTACTTTTAGCAAGTGGAAGGCCTTTAATTGCTTTCAAGAGTGCCATGAATCCTAGTATAATCATTTAATAAGCGAGACACAAAATTCTCATATCATTCATTTGATTTTAAAAAATTCATGTGATGATTACATCTTAGCTCGCTTTCAAGCAACTAAGATTTAGCTCTCATAAGCAAATACTATTGTCATGCCTTAATTAACAATTTCACATACTTGCTTACAATCTCATACTTTAATTTCACATGGCAAATTATTCTTAAATTTAAGCTATTGTTGAGACACAACTACTTTTCATCACCTTCATTCATTGCATAAATGGTTTCAACTGGGCATTTTATCAAACACTTTATTTGCATAAAGAAAATTAACTCATCCTTTTATCTTTCAACATGCATCTAAGTTCCAAACCTTAAATGTTATCCCACAAAAGGTTTATCACACACAAAAGAGCTCATAAAAGTAAGATTTGATATGCCAATCTTATTCTCGGGTAAAACTGGCAGGTTGTACAAAAAGTACCATAAAAACTTCTATAGACCTTCAAATGTTGTCATTCTAATTTTAAATGAAAGATAACTCATACAAGGTCGTTTTCCAATTTGAATCACCCAAAAGCAAGTTGAATACTGTGAGTTATGACCATTCAAATTTGGAGGGCAGAACCTAAAACACCATGCCAAATTCATTTAAGCTTTTCTTCAAACATGTAATATTTACATGCAATATATTACCCTTTTACTCATCTAGCAACATTCATTTGGACATAAAAAATAACATAACGTAAAGTTTATGCATTTGTATCTAGCTAGTTTCTTGAACTATTTCTCAAAGGATACAAGCTACCTATGAACTAGGCACTAACATTGAAGGGTAAATGAAAAGACTCATTACTTACCTTAGATTGGGAGAGAGAGCTAATTGAAGAATATGGATGAATCAATTCTTCATGAATGAGAATGGAGGCAAGGGTTAAGAATGAGCTTAAAGGGTTCTTGGCTAAACTTTTGATTTTGAACAATATAGTCCCCCAATAATAGTCTTGTTTAATTAAGTGCAAACATAGTTTATTTCTCTCCAAGTCCCTCCTAAAATGACATATGCAATTAAATACATAGTAAATAATGTGTATAAATATATACTCAAGAACACAATTGCACGTAAAAAGGATTCATTTTAGACACATTGATCATTACAGCTTCTAAGTCCTTCCACTACAAAATCATAGAAAGTAAAATTCATTAACAATGATAAACATAATCAAAATAATAAATTTTGACAACGTATTAAAATTAAATAAATTCACGTGATGAGGAAAAGTGAGCACGGTGTTACACTTTCTTCCCTGCTAAAAAGAAATTTCTCCTCGAAATTGAAGCTCACCCAAAAAATGAGGATACTTGTCGAGCATATCAACCTCACGCTCCCAAGTAGCTTCCTCGATAGCGTGATTTCTCCAAAGGACTTTAACCAATGCCACTTTCTTATTCCTCAATTCCTTCTCCGTCCTCTCTAGAATTTTTACAGGCGACTCTTCATAAGTTAAATCATTATGGAGATCTAATGAGTCATAACTAAGCACATGTGAAGTATCTGGGATGTACTTTCTTAGCATCGAGACATGGAAGACATTATGTACCCCTGATAATGCTGGTGGCAATGCAATGCGGTAGGCCAAGTCACCAACTCTGTCAAGTATCTCGAAGGGTCTCACATAACGAGGACTCAACTTTCCTTTCTTTCCAAATCTCATAACGCCTTTCATGGGTGCAACTTTCAAGAAAACTTTATCACCGACTACAAATTCCAATGGCTTCCTCCTCTTATCAGCATAGCTCTTTTGCCTACTCTGAGCTATTTTCATCCTTTGCTTGATTTTCTCTACCTTCTCAGTTGTCTCCCAAACAATATCAGCACCTAGTACTTTTCTTTCTCTGACCTCATCCCAATGTACTGGTGATCTACATTTTCTCCCATATCATGCTTCATTTGGTGCCATGCCAATTGTAGCCTGATAGCTATTATTGTAGGCAAATTCAACCAAAGGAAGCAATTTCTCCCAAGTACCTGGAAAGTTAATAATACATGCTCTTAAATATCTTCTAAAGTCTGGATCGTTCTCTTTGATTGTCCATTTGTCTGGGGATGAAAAGTTGTACTAAAGTTCAATTGCGTACCCATCGCCTTGTGCAGACTCTTCCAAAATGAAGAAATAAATTTTGGGTCACGATCAGATACAAAGGATACGGGAATCCCAGGAAGTCTAACAATTTCTGCCACATACAGTGCCGCGTACTTCTCCATTTTATAAGAAGTCTTTACGGGTAAGAAGTGTGCTGACTTGGTAAGTCGATCTACAATCACCCAAATGGAATTATACCCATTCCTTGCCTTAGGCAAGCCAAGCACAAAATCCATGCCAACAGATCGGAAGAGCCCATTTCCACTCTGGAATCATAAGGGGTTGCAAAAGGCCCGAAGGTCTTTGATGTTCAGCCTTAACTTGTGGACAAGTAAGACAATGCTAAACAAAATCCGCCACGTCATGCTTCAAGCCGATCCACCAAAAGTGTTTTCCCAAATCTTGATACATCTTTGTACTCCTTGGGTGAATTGAATATGGAATATTATGGGCTTCTATCAAAATTTCTTTCTTCAACTCTCTATTATCAGGGACAACAAGTCTACCGTCATATGAAGGACTCCATCATCTGTGATAACAAAATAAGAACGTTTTCCCTTAGCCAACTCAGTTTGAAACTTCAATATAAGAGAATCTTCAGGTTGCAAAGACTTAATCCTCTCTAGCAGTGTCGGTTTTAAAGTTAGATTGGCGAAGTAGCCTCATTCACTTCGACGAACAATCTCCAATTCTAGCTTTTGAAGGTCCATTAACAATGGCTTCTGGACAACTTGCAAGGTGGCTACTGACCCTTGGCTCTTTCTACTAAGTGCATCGGCAACTACATTAGCCTTCCCTGGATGATAATTTATTACACAATCATAATCATTTACAAGCTCCAACCATCGCCTTTGTCTCATGTTTTGCTCTTTCTGCGTGAAGAAATATTTGAGACTTTTACGGTCAGTGTAGATTTCACACTTCACCCCATACAAATAATGCCTTCAAATCTTCAATGCAAAAACAACTGCAGATAACTCAAAGTCATGAACAGGATAATTCTTCTCATACTCTTATAACTGCCTTGAGGCATAGGCAATTACCTTGCCATGCTGCATTAAAACACAACCAAGCCCTTTCATTGAAGCATCAGTATAAATGACAAATCCTTCATTACCTTGTGGGATTGTCAAAATAGGAGCAAATGTCAACCGGTTCTTTAACTCTTGAAAACTTCTCTCACAGTCTGAGCTCCAATGAAATTTCATATTTTTCCTAGTCAACTGGGTCAAAGGTGAGACAATTTTGGAAAATCCCTCAACAAACCTCCGATAGTAGCCGGCTAACCCAAGAAAGCTACGAACTTCACCAACATTGACAGGTGTTGCCCAATTTTGAACTGCTTCAATCTTACTAGGATCAACTACAATGCCTTCTTTTTATACAATATGCCCCAAGAATGGCAGTTGATCCAACCAAAACTCACATTTCTTAAATTTGGAGAAGAGTTTCTTTTCCCTGAGTATTTGAAGTACTATCCTCAAATGCCTTACATGTTCTTCCTTTGACCTTGAGTAGATCAAAATATCTTCAATGAAAATAATAACAAATTGATCTAAGTACGCCTTAAATACCCAATTCATCAAATCCATAAAGGCTGCTGGGGCATTAGTCAAGCCAAACGGCATCACAAGAAACTCATAATGTCCATATCTAGTACGAAATGCAGTATTTGGGATGTCTTCTTCTCTAATCCTCAATTGATGGTAGCTAGATCTCAAATCAATTTTTGAGAAATAGGAGGCATCACAAAGCTGATTAAACAGGTCCTCAATCCTCGGTAGTGGATATTTATTTCTCACTGTCACCTTGTTCAACTCTCTATAGTCTACACACAGCCTCATAGAGCCATCTTTCTTCCTCACAAACAGAAAAGAAGCACCTCATGGTTAAAAGCTAGGTCGTATGGACCCTTTATCAATGAGATCTTGGAGTTGCTCCATCAGTTCTTTAAGTTCAACAGGTGCCGTGTGATAAGGTGCTTTAGACACTGGAGCCGTTCTACGGACCAAGTCAATGACAAACTCGATCTCTCCTTCAGGTGGCAAGCCAGGGAGATCATCCGGAAACACATCTGGGTATTCTAGAACAATTGAAATTTGTTCAATACTCGACTCTACCTTAGGCACCTCAATCACTGAAGCTATATAAGTTGTACAACCCTTATTCAACATTTGTCGGACTTTCATCGCTGATATGATCGAAATAGAGGGTTTAACCTTGCTCCTAACAAAACAAAAGCTAGGATCATTAGGGGGATCAAATATCACCTTTTTGTTGTGGAAGTCAATAGAAGCATGATATTTGGATAGCCAGTCCATTCCTAGTATAACATTGATATCTTAGATGTCCGACAGAATAAGGTCTCCTGACAATAATTTCCCATTCACTACTATTGGACAATTTTTCAAAACATGATCTGAATTCATTGCTACTCCTGATGGTATAGACACACTAAATGAGATTGGCATAGGTGAAAGTGGGCCATTCAATTTATCAACAAAAGTAGGACTAACAAAGGAATGAGAAGCCCCATAGTCGAACAAGGTCGTTGCTTACTTGTTACATACAAGTACATCTCCTACAAGATAAAGTATATTCACATGCAGTTTAATCATATTAAATGATAAAAATCCTCAACTTGAATTATTAGTTACCTGATACAACTGTCAATGCATCCTTAGCCTCCTTCATAGACATTGTGTAAACTTGTGCCTTCGTAGTCTTCTTTTCCTCCTTGCAATCCTTAGCAAACTGACCTGGCTTTCCACAGTTATAGCACACACCCTTGCCTTGTAAACATTCTCCAAGGTGCTCTTTGCCACATTTAGGACAAGTCTTCTTTTGTTGCTCGTTTTGATTTTGGCTACTCTTTTGGTCACTTCTTCTCTTTTGTCCACCATTACTCCAACCTTTAGAATTTCCACCTTTATACTTATGATTAGCTTGCGGAGTTTTGTACTCTTCCTTACTCATAAGTTGTACCCTTTCTACCAACAATGACTTGTTGACCACTTATCGGTAAGTGAAGAGCTCAAAGGGTATCACTATTTGTTCGCTTCTGTTGCCACTAAGTCTGGAGCAAATTTAGCCAGACGAGCAAATTCAACTTTGTATTCTGCCACTGATTGATTTCCTTGCACCAATTTTATGAATTCTGACTCCTTCTGCTGGCGGATGCTTTGTGGAAAGTATTTGTTATTGAAAGCTGAAACAAACACCTCCCAAGTAAAAGGATTTGTGTCATTTTCATATTAGCGTTGCACCATCAACCACCAATCATATGCATCACCCTGGAGCATGTATGTGGCGAACTTAACCTTTTCATCATCAGTGCAATTCAAAACTGAGAATGCCTTTTGAATTTCAGTGAGCCACTTCTCAGCCTCTACTGGATTAGTACTTCCAGCAAAGGATGGAGACAACTTCTTAAACTCTACAATTTTACCAAATTGTTGTGGCTCATTCCTCCTATGCTGACTAGCTTGTCCAAGAGCAATCACAGCCTCCATAAAGGCCTCCATTGTCATCGGAGTACCTTGTGTAGCATTATTAGTTCCTAGTGCACCCGTCTGAGCGGGAGTTGTAACTTCATGTTGCTTTTGGTGACGTTTAGGACGAACCATTACTAAACATGGGAAAGGATTACATATAAGAAGTATGCAATGCTAACATTCACACAACATTCACTACCAAAGAAAGTATCCATTAGCCTAGAATAAAAACTTACTTGGTGAGATGATGGACGAAGAGACACTTGTGGCATGACTTAGTACACATCTATACTTAAATAAGATTTCAAAAGTCTACAAAATCGCAATAAAATGTAACACCCCAAGTCTAGCAATACTAAACTTAGAAATGCTAACCCTCATTCCACTTTAAAAATGTGGAATAATAGATATTTTTCGTTCGTTTGGAAAATTCTATAAAAATTTTGGCAGAATCTCCCCTATAAATGAGACAGCCCACCTATAGGAGAAACTCAAACAACAATATAAATTCAACAAACAATGACCAACAACTATCACATCCTCTGTTAACCCATTCCCAAACCTTTCACAATTAAACATAAAGGAAATTCAAAGCTTGCGTTGTTAGAAGACTAGTAAATTCAAGTTCAACATGATTAACAAGTAACCTCTCAAAAACACGTGGAGCATATCATACTCCACTAAAAGTGGGATAATTGATAAGAGAACAAAATAATTCAGTTAAAAGTTTAAAACAAGTCTTTCTATAGCTAGACATGCTAGAAAGAGTATTATCTTGCGACTGAGCCCGCTACCAAGTGAACCTCCCGTGCCATCTAACTATCATTACCTGTAAGGTAGGGAAAATAGGGGGTGAGCTAACTCCCAGTAAATAAACTCCATAACATGAGATATGCTCATGATATGCAGTGCATTAACTTTCAAAAAGTACGTATCCCTTTGCACTTAAACATTTAAGAATCGTTCTTTTTCTTGGAAAACTTTCAATTTCCATTCTAGAAATTTCATTTTCATCGCGAGCTCACTTGATGTATCATCTAACCAATCAAAATGCAGTGGGCCATTCTTATTTGGAACCAGATTCAATTCTACTGGTAGTACCACCGAAGCGGTAAATATTTCATTCAATACCGCCGAAGCAGTAACATTACTTTTAACATCACCGAAGTGGCAACAATTGTTCAATTCCACCCAAGGCGACAAGGTCTGGTACGCCAGTCCCCCGCGCCCCATTTCCCACTCACATTCTTTCATGATATAAAGATGCATCTATTCCTTTTCTTTTTCGAAACTTTGGGATATATAATTTTATAAATACTTTCAACCTTCATAGCAAAACATTCATCTTTTGAAATCATGACCATGCATGTTACATGATGAAATGACATGACATGACATGACATGACATGAATAGGCATATGTCCAACAATGTAAGCATCATTCCATAACTTTTACATTTAACAATTAATCATTCATCAACAAGCTAACAATATAGTACATTACCTATACGTAATCCTTCAAAATATAATGGACTCAAGGGTGGAGTTTACTTACCTCAAGTCTTTAAGATATTTACTTTTAGCGAGTTGAAGGCCTTTAACTGCTTTCGAGATCAATGTGCCACGAATCCTAGTATAAACATTTAATAAGTGAGTCACAAAGTTCTCATATTATTCATTTGACTTAAAAAATTCATGTGATGATTACATCTTAGCTCACTTTCAAGCAACTAAGATTTAGCTCTCATAAGCAAATACTATTGTCATGCCTCAATTGAAATTTTCACATCCTTGCTTACAATCTCATAATTTAATTTCACATGCCAAATTATTTTTAAATTTAAGCCATTGTTGAGACATAACTATTTTTCATCACCTTCATTCATTGTATAAACGGTTTCATCTAGGCATTTTATCAAACACTTTATTTGCATAAAGAAAATTAACTCATCCTTTTATCTTTCAACATGCATCTAAGTTCCAAACCTTAAAGATTATCCCATAAAAGGTTTATCACACACAAAAGAGCTCATAAAAGTAACATTTGATATGCCAAACTTATTCTCGGGTAAAACTGGCAGGTTGTACAAAAAGTACCATAAAAACTTCTATAGACCTTCAAATGATGTCATTCTAATTTTAAATGAAATATAACTCATAGAAAGTCGTTTTCCAATTTGAATCACCCAAAAACACGCTGTCTACTGTGAGTTATGGGCATAACCTAAAACACCATGCAAATTCATTTAAGCTTTTCTTCAAACATGTAATATTTACATCCAATATATTACCCTTTTACTCATCTAACAATATTTATTTGGATATAAAACATAACATAAGATAAACTTTATGCATTTGTATCTAGCTAGTTTCTTGAACTATTTCTCAAAGAATACAAGCTACCTATGAACTAGGAACTAACATTGAAGGGTAAATGAAAAGACTCATTACTTACCTTAGATTGGGAGAGAGAGCTAATTGAAGAATATGGATGAATCAATTCTTCATGAATGAGAATGGAGGCCAGGGTTAAGAATGAGTTTAAAAGGGTTCTTGGCTAAACTTTTGATTTTGAACAATATAGTCCCCCAATAATAGTCTTGTTTAATTAAGTGCAAACCTAGTTTATTTCTCTCCAAGTCCCTCCTAAAATGACATATGCAATTAAATACATAGTAAACAATGTGCATAAATTTATACTCAAGAACACAATTGCACATAAATAGGATTCATTTTAGACACATTGATCATTATAGCTTCTAAGTCCTTCCACTACAAAATCATAGAAAGTAAAATTCATTAACAATGATAAACATAATCAAAATAATAAATTTTGACAACGTATTAAAATTAAATAAATTCACGTGATAAGGAAAAGTAAGCACGGCGATGCACTATCTTTGGCAAGTCAATTTAGGTTGTCTGCTGATTGTTGTCCTACTTCGAAAGAGGAACTTAACAGGATGGAGAATGTGCCCTATTATGCGGCAAGGTCTATTACGTACTTCATGGTCTGCACTAGACCTGATTTGGCTCATACAATCAGTACTTAAGTAGATACATGGCAAATCCAGGGGAATTACATTGGACAGCCATGAAATGGCTGCTGAAATACTTAAAAGATACAGCAGATTTGTGTTTACTGTTAAGAAAACAATCAGGTGAGATTGTTTTAAAAGGGTTTGTTGATTCTGACTATGCTGGTGCTTTAGATAGGAGGAAGTCTACTTCTACTTATTTTTATACTTTGTGTAATATCTGCATTAGTTGGAAATCTCTATTACAGAAAATTATTGCTTTATCATCAACTGAGACTGAATATATTGTGGCTACTGATGCTGTTAAGGGAGGAATTTGGCTTAAGGGTTTATTAAATGAACTTGGTATTTTGAAAAATGAAAGTGATGCTATTCTTTTCTCAGATAATCAAAGTGCTATTCATCTGAGTAGAAATCCTGTGTTCCATGACAAGACTAAGCATGTTGACATCAAGTTTCATTTTATAAGAGATGTTGTCAAGCAGGTTGTGATCAAAATTGAGAAAATTGTCACCCCTCATAACCCTGCTAATATGGGGACGAAAGTCCTTCCTTTGGCTAAGTTTAGGGACTGTTTAAGTGCCCTTAATATTGTTTCTTGCTGAAATTAAATTTACTTTGTGTATTTTTGATTGAGGGGGGTGTGTGTTGGTTTTTTAAAGGTGTAAAAACTGATATCTATGTTTTTGTTTTGCAGGTGTCAACTTTAGAAGCTGAGAACCTGAGGGTGTGCATCTCAACCACTAAAACTTGTGTTTTCAAAATAACACCAAGGTGGAGATTTGTAAGATTTGGTTCTTATTTTCATAAATCCGTGTTTCAAAAATAGCACTTTTGACCATTTGTCTTGTTGACTGTTTGAGATCGGAAGAGCTTTGGTGCAAAGATCTCCACCATCTGTCTTGTGTATATAAGGGTTTTTTTTCATCAGATTAGGGCAAGCTGCTTATTTCTTACACCTCCCCTTGCACCCATATCTCTTTGTACTGTAAAATACTCTCTAGGGTTCCTCTTTGTGGTGATCTCTTTGTGAGATCTGTTGGGAAATAGATAGTGTAGTGCAGGTTGTAATTTGATTTAATGGGTTGTGATTTGTAGGGGTTGTTTTTGGATCCTTTGTGGATCGATTGTTTATAAACTATTTGAACGATTTTCGTTATAGTGTAATAGAAGCGCATATCTCTCAAGTGGATCTTCAATGGAGAAGTAGGCGGTCGTGCCGAACTCCCGGCTCCCTAAAGGGGCTAACACGTCCTGTGTTTTTTACTGCTTTTCTTGTTTCTGTGATCTCATTTTCTGGGTTAATTTCTTGGGTTTGAAGGGTCGATTTTATAATGAAAAATCAAGAAACTTTGAATATAGATAAAACCATCAAAGTACCTAAAAAGATAAGATATACATCTAGTATAAGGTAAGGTATACATCTAACATACAATTTACCGCTGAATTTAACTAAGATACATTGCCTTGTGCTCTTATTGATAAAGGCTAGTCAAATCTTTTTAGATGTTACTAAGTTGGACCCAATTTGTCATGTGATCAAATCTTTAATTATAGGTTGCAAGTTGGGCAGCTTATCTTTTGAACCAAAATGTTCTCAATTTTCAGACACAACTGAGCAGTATGGAGGTTAAGTAAAAAACACAAGGAAGTGTGTCCTTATCGAATTTTATATGCAAGATTTGTCGATAATCCCATTCTTTTGGCTCTCGCTATCATGCCTATCACACATGTATTATGGTTGCTATATTAGTTGCTTTTACTTGCTAATTCATTAATTGAACATTGAACAATGCAACTCCATTATTCGTTTATCTTTTTTAAACTTCTTTTTTTGTAAAAATGCTTTATTACTTTTTCGTTTGTTTTCCAACATCTTTCATCTTTTTTTTTTCCTTTTTGTTGATTATATAGAAACCATATGGCTAGAGTATTTCTCTTGAAAATCAATACAACTTTTTCAAAACACTTCCGTGCATCGCATGTAACACTAGTTATTTGTTAACCCGCTTACCCACCCAACTAGTCATTGCAATTCTAATTCTCAGTTTTTGGTTCTCTTGCCTCTGCTCCACTAATTCCAAATTTCCAATCCTCCTCACAAGTTAGTTAGGCACACCTTAATTCTTAAAAACCCCATGAAAGTTTAATTGTAAGAACTAAGAAAAAAGATGAACTCGTGACCTGGCACAATTGCTTATAATGTCATACCACACCAGCTGTCACTTTTACTTAAAAAATTACAAATGTAATAATGAAGGATTGAACTCGTGACCTGAATGTTAAGAGTAACATGCTTTTAAACTATTATGCTAACTTTTTTTTTTTGTTAATAATTTTCATTTATATATTACTATTCTCGTGTGCTTTCATTCAAAAAAATTAATTTTTAATAGTTGTTTTTCTGCAGCATCAAGAGTAACATGCTTTTAAACTATTATGTCAACTCTTTTGTTTGTTAATAATTTTCATTTATATATTACTATTCTCGTGTGCTTTCATTCAAAAAAAATTAATTTTTAATAGTTGTTTTTCTGCAGCATCAAGAGTAACATGCTTTTAAACTATTATGTCAACTCTTTTGTTTGTTAATAATTTTCATTTATATATTACTATTCTCGTGTGCTTTCATTCAAAAAAAATTAATTTTTAATAGTTGTTTTTCTGCAGCATCAAGAGTAACATGCTTTTAAACTATTATGTCAACTCTTTTGTTTGTTAATAATTTTCATTTATATATTACTATTCTCGTGTGCTTTCATTCAAAAAAAATTAATTTTTAATAGTTGTTTTTCTGCAGCATCAAGAGTAACATGCTTTTAAACTATTATGTCAACTCTTTTGTTTGTTAATAATTTTCATTTATATATTACTATTCTCGTGTGCTTTCATTCAAAAAAAATTAATTTTTAATAGTTGTTTTTCTGCAGCATCAAGAGTAACATGCTTTTAAACTATTATGTCAACTCTTTTGTTTGTTAATAATTTTCATTTATATATTACTATTCTCGTGTGCTTTCATTCAAAAAAAATTAATTTTTAATAGTTGTTTTTCTGCAGCATCAAGAGTAACATGCTTTTAAACTATTATGTCAACTCTTTTGTTTGTTAATAATTTTCATTTATATATTACTATTCTCGCGTATTTTCACTCAAAAAAATTAAATTGTTAATAATTGTTTGTCTGCAGCGTTTCTAAATTTATAAAGATACGAAATTGGATATATGGAAGAAATAAAGAATTAAGTTAATTAATACTATAATTTCATATGAAAAGTAGAATTGACAAAAGGCATTCTCCGATCCAGTTGGATTTCTGAATAAACATGACTGTGATATTTGAATATTAATTAACTTTCTCTAATATTAATTAGCCCAATTGAGAAGAACATTATTTTATCTTCTCGATATTCAAATATTTCTACAAAAATTACAGTTTTTTTCCCATAGATGCGAAATGAATAAATTATAGTGTGTAAAATATTTATCCCTTTAAAGAAAAACAATCGTAATTATTAAAATATATAGCAGGAAATATTAAGAAAAAATTACAATTTTTAATTAATCTAAACTAACGATATATATGTTTAATTAATTAAACATATTAATTCTTTTTTAAATATTAATAAAGAATTAATTTAATTAATGTTTATAATTTCATACGAAAAGTAGAATTGACAAAAGGCATTCGTCTTTTCGATTAGATTCCTGGATAAACATGAATGTGAATATTTTTCTATCTCTTTTATTTGAATCTTAATTAATTTCCCCCAATATTGATTAGCCCAATTGAGAAGAAGAACATAATTATGTATTGCTATCGTCAAGTTTATCTTCTCGCGATTCAAACATTTTTACAAAAATTATACTGTGTTTTTGGCCTGTAGTTACGAAATGAATAAATTGCCGTGTATAAAACGTTTTTCCCTTTAAAGAAAAACAGTCATAATTACTAATATTTATAGCGGGAAATATTAAGAAAAAAATTACAATTACAATTTTTAATTAATCTAAACTAACGGTATATATGTTTAATTAATTAAATATTCAATTTAATTAAGATGATTTATAAAAGAATAAAAGTTTTTAAATGAAATTTATTATCCGACGAATATGGGTTATCAAGTAAGTTCATCATTTATATTTATTTCTATTATTTTATTATTATTCGATGAATATGGGTTATCAATTATGTTTCTTATTCATATTAATTAATTTTCATTGTTTTATGAAATATAAACTACAATTTTTTTCTAAAAAAATTACAAACTACAAATATTTTAATGATATCGTCACTTATCCATCATTGTATAATCAAATTTATCAATAATTCAAACAATTAAATAACGATAAATATATGTTAGTTATTAAATTAAATAGTGAATTTCATTTCAAAAAATTGGATGGATCAGGTAAAAGAGAATAAAAATTGAAAAATTAAGAATACCACACGAGTTACTGCTAGAGGAGATAAAATATAAAAAAAGACCTTATTAACAGACTTTTTAGCGCAAAAACTATGGTACATAGGTACCGCAGAACAATTTACTTTTATATATATGTATATATATGCTACTTTTTAAAAATTATATTTATTATTTACTAAACTAAAATAGCAATGTGATATTATATATGGGTATTTGTATAAAATAAAATAAAGTATCACCCAATTTAAAATGTATGTGAGGAAAAGAGATATCATTCGGTTAAAATGGTATGTAGGGAAGATACTTTCTTATGAGTATGAAAATTTTTATGTGAACGGGTATCGAATGAATACGGGTATATACATACTCATACGATCTTACTAGACTATTAACTAATAATATTAAATAAGTTAGATGATATAAACATAAAATATAGTAAAATATTAATAGAGTACATAACCGGGTAATTGTTAATATATTATTAATAAAACATTAATTTAACGTATCAAGTACTAACTCAAAATTGTATATTTGCAGCTTTTGTTATGCAAATCCAATTACACATATTTGTTCAATATTTTTATTGTTCATTATTATTGAATTTTTTTAGAATTAATCTTCCTATGCAACACATATGTGAGATGCTAGAATCATAGTTACTATAGTTGATTGTAATTCGATCATTTGATTGCTAATTATTACAACTTTATATAGGTAGGACCTATGAACTTGAATGACGTATTTGGAGGGTACTCAAAATTATGAGCTCAGTTATGCAACTAAATTTATACTCAATACTCAAATATTTTACTACAAATATCCAGTAGTGATATGTGATTCGCATATTGATTCGTAATTCTAAACAATGCAACTGGTATATTTTACTTTATTTATAACATATTGTTTAAAAAACAAACTTACGAGTTAATTTTGATACAAATATACACTATAACTCTTACTTTTTTAAGGATTATATTTTGTTATTTGCTAGACTAAAATAACAATGTGATATTATGAGTACTTGCATAAAATAAAACAAAGTATCACCAAGTTAAAAAGGTATGTGGGGAAACGATATATTATCCAATTAAAAGAAATATGTCGAACGTACTTTCTTATATGGGTATGAAAATTTTTATCTGAACGGGTATAGAGCGAATATGGGTATGCACATTACATGCCCGATACATATTATTAGACTATTAACTAATAATATTAAATAAGTTAAATGATTTAGAAGTAAAATATATTAAAATATTAATCGAGTACATAAAATAGTAACTATTAATATGTTATTAGTAAAACATTAATTTAACGCGTCAAATACTGAATAAAAATTGTATATTTACTGATTTTGTTATGCAAATCTGATAACACGTATCTATACAACGCATGGGTGAGACTTCTTTCGATTCCACCGTATATCACTGAATTTTTACCTTACTTGCAAATAGTTAACTAATATTTAGCTGTGAATAATTAGATTAAGAACTTTAATTCAATAGGAATTAGATGTCTTCACTTTAATTATCAACAATTATATCACCAAAGTTATACATAACTATAAGAAGGTCACTTTCTTAAGACTATATTATTACATTATCATCATCAAATTATAGTCACAAATAATAAGAAAATGATTATTCTAAATGCACATTTTACTGAAAAGTAAAAGTTGAAAAATAATTTTAGAGTTTACAAAGCATTTAACGTCTTTCTTGACATATAATTTTAAATAAATAATAATAGATTGTCATGCATCGTAGAGATGGTTATGCTTTCATTTCATTATATTCTAACAACAACTTCTATTGAAAATCTTTACAAATCTGAATTATCAAATGCAATATGATACTCAAGAATTTTCGTCCATAAGTCGAAGTTAAAGATCAGTATTCTTGATATATTGTTATGGAATTTTTATCATTCGACTACATTATATAGTGACACGAGACTTATAATCTCAAGACAGGGAGATCGCATTATTTAGGCAAAAATTCTATCTAGATCAGATTGATGTGAGAAATTTTTTTATTGTAAGAAAGACTCTCATACTATTTGATCCAAGACTTTCTTTTACAATACAAATTACATTTTTAAATGTCAAAGTTTTTATATTCTTTTATGATATCAAGAATCTAAATTTTTATTAAACAACTTTTGACGTATGATTTTTTTACTAGATCTCTACTGTGCATAGCACAGGTGAAAAATCTTGTAATTACAGAAAACAAACTACAATTATACTTCCATCACCACTATTAGGAAAATTATTAAAAGAAAAGAAAAAAATAAAACATAAAATCAATCTAATTAACGAATTTCCTTAAATTAAGACTCCCACCAAATTAAAACTAGCATTTTCTCTCTAATTAAATGTACATCAATTACAAGATAATCAAAACTACCATTTGGTTGATACAATTTATGTAGTAAACTACATGATCTGAAACTAAATAAAATTTACATTGGTCATGTATTGTTCAAACATGGTTGAATGCAATATCTCCCTATTATTATCTATGTTTGTGTTTATTCCACAAGGTTTGTTGTTGATATGTAATTAGCTACGGTGCATGTAATTTGTTACGGGTATGTGAGAAATTTATAGGATTGTAATTTGGAGATTGATACATTAAAGCTCAAAAGTTTATTATAAAACTATGAAACTTAATATGTTGCATTCTTGTTCGCATATCTAATGGTCTGGTTATATTACAATTTACATGAAATGTAATTAGTTACATATTATGTATTACTTGTTATTATACTGGTTATTATAATATGGTACAACATACAATAATGTGTTATAAATTACGTAGATAAATAATTATATGTTTCTACATGTGCACAGGGATGAGTTTTGGCTGCGAATTAAAGGTTACGAATACACCGGCGAGTACACTGTGATTCAAATACCGAAATCCGACAGAGTGCTACTCCATCGCAGAGCAAGAAAAACCAAGAAAAAGAATAAAATACCGAAAATCGATGGAACAAAAAAGATAAAATTCTTGTTGTGAAACTAAAGTCCCATACGCACCGGTGTTGATGTTCAAAGAACACGTAATGGCTTCTCCACGGTGATTGAGGCGCACAAGGAAACGTCCAAGATAAGGAAAAGGAAAGGGCAAAAAAAAAAAAAAAAAAAAAGAGCTCCTCTAATCTAGGGATTTATATATACGGTTATAAGAATGAGGATAAGGAGAGAGATAAAACACAATAAAAGAAAAACAAAACATCAAAAAAATTAATTAAAAATTGATTAATTAAGGAAAGGTATTAATCTGATTTAATGTCTAATAAAACAATATTTTGACAATTAGTTTATAAAAGAAGTACTTAATAGTTGGGCCAATGCGGTGTACAATCTAATGTCCACTACTCTACAAATCAACGTGGGCTATTTCTAATGTGTTGTGCTATTTGAACAAAAAAATATACAAAAATTTTAATAAAATTGACACTTAACACAATCTTATTCTGTAACACATCACATGACTTTTACATCAACAACAATCACTTATGACACATGTCACTTTTGTCACCTTTTTTTATCTTCTTTTGTCCCTTTAAAATTTTCCATTTCTAATATGTTCTTCTAAAAAAAAAAAAAAAAAAAATTTGGGCTCTGCCGGGAGGTCCGCCGCTACTCCTGGAGTACCTAATTTTTTTCAAAAAGTTTTCTAAACAATTTTCACGCACATTTCGTTTTTCTAAATATGTCGGAATTATCTAAGTAGCTGGATTTATTTTATCTATTATCTAAGCCGTCCACTTTTTTGTTGAGATGTTTCTAGTATATTTAATTACTTAATTAATTAATTAAACATTATCTCAATCATATATATATATATATAGTACCACAAAAGTTTGTTAAACAATTTTCCCTCTCATTTCGTGTTTCTAAATTTTTCGTAATTATTAGAGCGGTTTGATTCATTTTAACAGAGCCGTCCACTTTTTTTATTGAGATTTTATAGTATATTTTACTTTCACGTGATTAATCAATCATAATCTCAATCTATCTGATTCGCCTAATTTTGCTTTTTTGGCAAGTTTGATAGTCAATGTTCAAAGAAACGGGCACAACTTTCGCGTACGATATCTATTTTTAGCTTCTAATATATGTTCTTAGGATAACTCGATGAGACGGACTAAACCAGTTGCTTCACCACTACCAATGACAGATTTTGCACGTTTGAATCCTTTTGCTTTGTTTATTTGCATTTTTCTTATTTTATTTTGAACCAACATTTATTTTTTGGGCATATTTGTTAGTCCAATCTTTTACCAATCATGTAAGCCTATTTATAGACATCTATAAATACTTCTTCGGCTAATTTAGTGTTTGATCATTAGATTATAATTCAAAAGAGAAATCATTTTTTTGAGTAGCAATCCAAGCTATTTGAGTTAATTTGTTGGGGAGTTAATTTGTTGTGCAGTTGTAGGTCCATTTGCTTCTAATTACTGTCAATTTGTTTCTAATTACTGTCACACAGTTTTCTTCGGTGTAATGCACGATTGAGATATCTATCTATATATATATATTAAATGACAGTTTGTCTGGCGCAATTTCAATTTCATCTATTGTAATTAGAAAATCTTTCCTGCCTAAAACTCTATCTGGCATAATTGCTTACAACGTCATACCATACTAGCTGTCACTTTTAATTTTAAAAAATTATTATAAATGTAGTAGTGAAGTATTGAACTCGTGACCTTTATATAAAAGTAACATGCTTTTAGACCATTGTAGCAACTCTTTATTTGTTAATAATTTTCATTTATATATTACTATTCTAACGTGTTTTCACTCAAGGAAAATATTAAATTATTAATAATTGTTTCTCTGAAGCATCTCTAAATTTTTAAACATACGAAATTAGATTTATAGAAGAAATAAAGAATTAATTTAATTAATTTTATAATTTCATACGAAAAGTAGAATTGATAAAAGGCATTCCCCGATCCGGTCGAATTCTTGAATAAACATAAATGTGAATATTTTTCTTTCTCTTTTATTTGAATATTAATTAACTTCATCTAATATTGATTAGCCTAATTGAGAAAAAGAACATTATTTTGTATTGCTATCTTCAAGTTTATCTTCTCGAGATTCAAAAATTCTTACAAAAGTCACGCTTTATTTTTTGCTTATAGTTACGAAATGAATAAATTATAGTGTGTAAATTGTTTATCCCTTTAAAGAAAAACAGTCATAATTATTAACGTTTATAGTGGGAAATATTAAGAAAAAATTACACTTATAATTTTTAATTAATATTATATATGGATATTTGTATAAAATAAAATGAAGTATCACCCGATTAAAAATATATGGAAGGAAACGAGATATTATTTAGTTAAAATGGTAAATCGAGAAGGCACTTTCTTATGAGTATGAAAATTTTTATGTGAACGGGTATAGAGTGAATACGGGTATTTACATACCCATAAGTGTTACTAGACTGTTAACTAATAATATTAAATAAGTTAGATGATATAACTGTAAAATATAGTAAAATATTAATCGAGTACATAAACGAGTAACTATTAATATATTATTAATAATAAAACATTAATTTCGTGTCAAATACTAACTCAAAAATGTATCTTTACTACTTTTGTTATGCAAATTCAATGGCACATATTTGTTTAATATTTTATTGTTCATTATTATTGAATTTTTTTTAGAATTAGTCTTGCTATGCAACGCATGAGTGAGATGCTGACTCATAGTTACTATAGTTCATTGTGATTCGATTATTTGATTGTTAATTATTACAATTTTATATGGGTTGTATCTGTAAACTTGAATAACGTTTTTGGAGGAAACTCAAAATTATAGACTCAGTTATGAAACCAAATTTATACTCAATACTTAAACATTTTACTACAAATATCCAATAGTGATTTGTGATTCGCATAATAATTCGTAATTCTAGACAATGCAACTAGTATATTGTACTTTATTTATGACATGCTGTTTAAAAAACAAACTTACAAGTTAATTTTGATACAAATGTACACTACAACTCTAACAATTGTCATTATAAAATCATGTTACTTCTTTAAGGATTATATTTGTTACTTGTTAGACTAAAATAACAATGTGATATTATGAGTACTTGCACAAAATAAAACGAAGCATCACCCAAATAAAAATGTATGTCGGGAAACAAGGTATTATTCGGTTAAAAGGGATATATCAAATGTACTTTCTTATATGGGTATGAAAATTTTTATTTGAACCGGTAACGAGTGAATATGGGTATGTACATTACATGCGCGATATATATTATTAGACTCTTAACTAATAATATTAAATAAGTGAAATTATTTAAAAGTAAAATATAGTAAAGTATTAATCGAGTGCATAAAAAGGTAAATATTAATATGTTATTAATAAAATATTAATTTAATGCGTCAAGTATTAAATCAAAATTGTATATTTACTGATTTTGTTATGCAAATACGATGACATGTATATGTGCAACGCATGGGCGAGACCTCTTACGATTCCACCACTGACAATGATATTTGCTGTTGTATAATATTTTTAGGTATCTTGGTATCTCGCCTTTTAAGAGACTTAGTTTTTTTTGTATGAGTTCAAATCAATTAACTACATTATCTTTTAATATTCTTGCTAGCTGTCTTCACAACTTGAATTCTGCTATCAAAATTTATTGTCAATGTGAATTATATGAATCTCTTTTATTTTATCAATTATCTGAAATACCTTTTTGTTTTTATTGCTACTAAGGAAAAAAGAAATATAGATTATGAGAACATTAATTCTATCGAATGTCATTGGATTTTTACCTTACATTCAAATAGATAAATGATATTTAGTTGTCAATAATTAGATGAAAAACTTTAATTTAATAGGAATTAGTCTCTCAACTTTAATTATCAACAATTATATCACTAAATTTATACGTAATTACAAGAAGGTCACTTTGTTTAAGGTATTATTATCTTATCATCATCAAATTATAGTTTCAAATAATAAGAAAATGATTACTTTAAATGACACATTTTATTGAAGAGGAAAAATAGAAAAATAATTTTAGGGTTCGCAAAGCATTTAACGTCTATCTTGACATATAATTTTAAATAAATTTTAACCGATTGACATACATCGTAGATATGGTCATGTTATCATTTCATCTTATTCTAACAACAACTTCTACTGAAGATCTTTACAAATCTGAATTCTTGAATGCAATACGATACTTTAGAATTTTCGACCATAAGTCGAAGTTAAATATCAGTATTCTTGCTATATTGTTACGGAATTTTTATCATTCGACTATGTTCTGTAGTGACACGAGACTTATAATCTCAGGACATGGAGATCGCATCATTTAGACAAAAATTCTATCAGGATCAGATGAAGGTGACAAATTTTTTATTGTAAGAAAGACTCTGATACTATTTAATCTAAGACTTCCTTTTACAATACAAATTACATTTATAAATGTCATAGTTTTTATATTATTTTATAACATCAAGTATCTAAATTTTTATTAAACTATTTTTGATGTATAATTTTTTTACTAGATCTCTATCCATATATCGTACGAGTGAAAAATCTAGTTAGTTTTTATAAAGAAGTTAGGTAGCAATTAATGATATTGTAAAATGAATTCATCAAGTAAAAATATGTGTGTTTTTCCCTTCTCCCGTATGTTCACATTTAACTTGTACGAAAATAATAAATAAATAAAATAGTTACCTGGGTAGAGGAGTAAAGGTAGATTTTATATTTTTTTATTATTAGTTCGTTGTTTTTGTTATAAGCTAGAAGGAAAGAATAGAAAATAGAGAGAAAAGTTGGTGAAAAAACTTGTGAATTGTATATTTTATTCACAATACAAGATGTCTATTTATACACGTATAAGTGTGTTATCCAAGAAAGACTTGGAGCACAAGTCAAGTAACTTCGAGTGGTGGCTAAGAAAACTAATGGCGGCTAGGGTTTAAAGGGTACAATTGTTATTTACTAAATGCAATAATTATTTATAACACTCTCCCTTGAATGACTATTCTATATAATAATTGTATTATCAAAAACCTTGTTTGAGAAAAACTCAGCGGGAAAAATCTACCAAACGAAGGAAAAAGAATACAATTAATTATGATCAACTTTGAAGTATCCAATTGCTGCCTCATTAAAACCTTACTAGAAAAACTCAATGGGACAAAAATTAATCGAAGGAGAAAGAGTACAACTGCTCCCCCTGATCTGGGCCACAATGGCTCTTATGCTTAGCCATCCACATCTCTCCAATATTTTCAATACTTTGAAATATATTCTGCTTTAGGCAGTATCAACTATTCAGGAGTTTTATACCGAGGGATAATATCATATATGTCACATATATTTATTACACAAAGAATATGCCTCGTTAAAACCTTATAAAGAAAAAACTCAGTGGGAAAAAATCCAAGTGAAGAAAAAAGAGTACATTATTCTTTGGATACGTCATTGATGTTGCCTCGTTAAAAACCTTGCTAGGAAAACCCATTAGGACAAAAACCTTAGTCAAGGAAAAAAGAGTACAATGCGTATCTCCTTCATGTTAACTGGCAATGTATATAAGAACTTTAAATTCTTTATATGCTTCATTTAAGCATATCAAATCTAATGATATATTTTTATATATTGCCAGTCAAATGAAACTTCAGGTTTCAATAACATCATACGGATATTTAATGCTCTTTTAGCATAACTATCAGTTGTTATATTATTGACATTGCAACAATCTGCTAAATTGTCTTTTTATCTTAGCCAGTATTCAATGTGAACACTTTTCGTGAAATTGATTTATCATCCTCGCTATTTCCTGAACTCATGAGCATATGTAGTCGACTATTATTTCTTGTTGATTACATCTGGTCTCAGTATAGACATTTTATTCTAGTAATTTCAGGTACCTGAGTATCTTCAGATGCTTTTTAATTAGTTATGTCTGTATACTCTTTTAGAGTATATGCCTTAAAAGAACCATCACAAATATCTACTCCATATTTCTTTTCATGGATGTCTATTTTGGAATCGACCACGTCACGCTTCAGGCATGCCATTAATATTTTAAATCCTCTTATAGGATTTTATATCAATCCAAGTTGGAGCATTTAACTTAGTATAGCTATTGGTAACTATGCATCAAGAATCTGAAATGCAACTTTCTTGCAAACTTTAAGTTTGCATTATACATACGAAGATTACAATTACACATTTTATATACTTATTTCCAATTATCAATTCATCCCTCTAATGCTGAGAATACATAGGGGGAGTCATATACTCTATTGGAATGTTATATAATAGTTGCTGCAAGTAAAAGACCAATATCAATTAAATATAAATGTGTGTTCTCACTTAATGGTATATCAAATAAATTGAAGCGTATAATATTATTTTACTAACCGTAGGCAATTAATATCCCAAACAATATATGAATAATTAATGACTTTTGGGATAAAATTCACTAGGACGATACATGCGTCTTTTTTGATATCTAAAACTTTTGCTCATAAACAATCCATTGAGCAAATATTCTCGCAAACTACTAGTTACGAGTTTAACATGTGGCATTTAGTGGATCTAAATTCATAAATAATCTAGAAAGTCCACATAGAGGGTGAATGAGCCCACATGGTTCGCCCTGAATATTTTCCAGATATATTTGAAACTCAATTCTAAATAGCTAGTGAGTATTACTGGTCAAATTGCCTGAGATTTTACAGCACACGAGAATTTGTTTAAATGGAAGAATATTCTATTCTTCAGATTATTCTCAATAGTTCTTATTATCAACAAACCCGATAGTCTAACTGGTCATGTCAAATTATAAAATTCTATAATATTGAACTTCAGGTCCAATATAACAAGTAATATATTTAAACAGCACAACTAAAACTTTTTAAGCAAGAGACATCAGTTTCTCAACCAAGGTTGTTTTTATAAATAATGGTCTAACAATTAATTGAACAGTTCTGCTAAACCATTTAAAGTATGGACATGAGCAACTAAATGTTCAACCTCAATTTCGATTGCCATGCAATAATAATCAAATGCTTGAGGTCAAAACTCACTAGCATCATCACGGTAAAATTTCTTGATTTTAGGAATTGGGCTTTTTAGTTTTTTATTTTATGAGCAAGTAGTCTAGCAAACGCTACATTTATAGTAGAAAGAAAACGAAAATAAGACCATCTAGCAGAAGTACCAATACCATATTGAAATAATATGGTCCACATAGTAGGTATATCGGCCCATATACATCTCCATGAATTCTTTCCAAGAAAATTGGAGACTCAATATTAACCTTCATACTAGAAGATTTGATGACTAACTCGCCTTACTCACAAATAGCACATGAGAAACCATTTGATAAAAGAATCTTTTGGTTCTTTATATTGTTCCCATGTGAATTATCTACTGCATTATATTTGCTCATATATACCAAAACATAACATGCCAATGTATAAAGTTCTTTCGGTCAACGAACTTCAGGTTCGTGACATTATTTGTCTCAATTGCTTTTATGAATGTATAATACATTCTAAATGGTAGTGCCGAGAATTTTACCTTTATCTGCTTTCAAGCAGATACAAAAGAATTTATACAAAATTAAATTTTTGTATTATCTCAATGCAGTGTCCATTGAATATCTTTAAAATTCAATAAATTTCTTTTGAGATTTGCTAAAGTGCATTATCAATATAAAATTTAGTATTGTTTGTCAAAATAATACTAGCTCTTCTCGAGCTTTTAATGATGTTCGATGCATATGATATTGTCTTAACATTATTTTCAGCTAATGTTAATTTCATAAAGTGCCTTTTGTCTTAAAGAATGATATGTATAATTGCACTGACAATCAGGGTACAAATACTCCCTTTTGGGTCAGCAAAGTAGCCAGAAACTTCAAAATGAGCCATAATAACTGGACCGTTATAACCAAGGAAACTAGTTTCCACTTGTCCTTTTCCTTTGATATACTTGTAGTAGAAATTCACGAAATATTTTGCTGTATGACATGTACGCGCTCAATGCCCTTTCATGCCACATCTAAATTATATTCTGTACATCTAAAGAATGTTCTTTATGCTCTTTTTAGATAAGTTATCATTATTGGATGCTTTATGCATCTTACTTGTTGGGCTTTGTTCATGAATTTTTCCACGTCTTCACCTACAGTTCACGATGAAATGTTGCATTTGCTTCAGACAATGCAATGAAACTAGTATGGCGTAACTCATGATTTTTCATATATCATGTGGATCTTTGACGATAAAATTCTCAACTTTGAGTTAGACATAATAACGAAGGAAACTAAGTGCTTTTGCACAATCCTTAGATGTGTTTCCTTCTTTTGATGTCATACCCAAGCCACTTGAGATTAGATGAATTAAAATATCAAGGACCCGTGACAAATAATTCTTGTCGATATGTCACGTGCAACTAACTAAAATTTGGTGATATTGGCTATTAATATAACTTTATGATATGTAAAATCATAAATTCAATATCAATAGGATATGAATATTTATACTCTCTTTCAGAGAGTATTGTTTCAGATATCACTATTATCTATAGTCATCAAGACATATGTTACTTCAGAAGCATAGTAAATTATATTTTTGGAATTAATTTGAGTTATTGCCACTCCATAAGCAATATATCAATATTTTTCAGGAATATTAAATTACCAAATAAATTAGATCCTTATATCTGATACAAATTCTTCTTCAGGAGCATGTAACATTCTTCATAATATAACAATTGGTTGTGCTACTTCGACAGCTACAACTTATTTAATCTAGCTAAAATAATTAATTAAAAGTAAATAATACAATAACAAATAAATAAAGCATATAACAAAAAAGAAACAGTTGCTTCATAATAAGCAATACGGAATATTCTTCAGGAATTTCTGTTTATTGTATTTTTTTAAGAAAATACGTATATAAATATCATATATCGTGCTCTTTAGGAGCACATTATATTCAATTAAAATATGACGAGGCCATGTTGTGTTCTTTAGGAATTACAATATATTAATCTTAACAATCTCCATGACTATTAAGAACTACGAAATCACATTTCTTCAGGAATTACGACAAATCTTATATGGCTTTTCTAATGTCAATCATATTCTTCTGGAATATGAGATGTAATTGGTGATTCTTCCGGAACCACAAGAATAGTATATGCCAAGACTCTTTAGGAGCCAATCATATTCTTTTGGAGTATAAAGCATAAATTGTGATTCTTCATCGTTCATAAAAGATAATATTTAAATCACAATAATCTTTAGGATTATTGATAGATTTTTGAACGGTCCTATTTCTTCAGGAAACCACGATTAATAATATATATATATATATCAGGACTTTTGCGGAGCCAATCATATTCTTTAAGAGCATAAGACATAATAATGATTCTTTAAAAACCATAATGAATCACAAGAATAATATTTAGATTATAATAATTTTCAGGATTATTGGTGAAACTTTAAAGATCATGTTTCTTCTGGAAACAATGATAAATATAAATCGATTAAACAATTTCTAAACATTCAAATAACACAATAGAATATACATCATTCATGCACTGATGGAAATTACTAAACAATAATAAGTTATAAGCATATTGAATAAAAAATCCAATTAAATTAGATTATGTTTTCTGACACCCTACGACGAGCCCTGAAATTTTTTTTTTCCAAAATCATTACTGCAATGCAAAATTGAGAAAGTAAGACCACGCAAGATATAAACTGAAAACAATTTTGAGAAAGAGAATCGTGCTGATAACGTGTTATAAAATATAAGGAAATAATAGAAAATAGAGAGAAATGTTAGAGAGAAAACTCGTGAATTATACGTCTTATCTACAACACAGGATGTCTATTTATACACGTACAAGTGTGCTACCCAAGAAAGACGTTGCAGCACAAGTCAAGTAACTTGGAGTGGTGGCTAAGAAAACTAATGGCGGCTAGGGTTTAAGGGATACAATTGTTATTCACCAAATACAATAATTATTTACAACAGTTCTATGATTTATTTTATATTAGTTCGTATATTTCATTGAGGATAGAGTTGAAATCTATTAAATTATATATTGAAGACACCCCTTTTAAATTCATGAAATTCCACTAATATCTATTGAGATCCACCAAAAATTCATGGAATAGAATTTTATTAAAATACATAAAATTTATAAGAATTCATGAATCTATAAAATTCTATCAAATTCCATGTTGGAATCTCTCCTTAATTAAATTATTTACATAATTAGACATATCTAGCCTTTAAAAGACTTTCAATATTGCACACATATATATTGACACGACCCATCCTAGATCTCTTACCAGACCTAGAACATGACGTGCGCCAATGGCAAATGCCAACTAGATGTCAGACTCTACACGAAGGCATCCTGACTTTTCTCTCAATCAAAATTCCTTTTTCACTTATCATTAAAACCTAAAAGAATTTACAAAAATTTTGACAGAGCATCCTCTATAATGAGAATTTAACCAACCTGCAATTTATGTGTAATTCTTACACAACCACATCAAAGTACTTCAAAGATTCCTCCTCCTTTCCATCGTGCTAATAAAATAGCCATAATAAAACTAACACACATCCTGCTCGACCCACTTTCAATACATATGTCCCAAATACATAATTTACCATCAAGAGCCTTCTATTAAATAAACATACAATTCACATGCATACCATAGAAGATTTCTTCAACACGGCTAACAAGATAACTCATGGCAATGCCTATACTACATACATCCCAATGTGGTCTTGCACGTGCTCCATCCTTGCAGTTCAAACCTGCTTAGTTCCTAAAAGGGAAATATGAGGGAAAATGAGCTTGTGGCCCAGTAAGTGGAAACATTAAAAATAAAGTATTTTCTTTTATACTTGAATATAATATACATTTCAAAAATCATTTTATAAGGGAAATCAGTCTCCAATAACCTTCTGAAACACCTATACATCCTATCTCAAAAGGGTACTAAGGCCTAACTGAAACATGATAGGTAAATCACCAGCTATAGCATGTACAAGAAGATGATCAATAAGTCATATAAGATGCAACATATGCATAGCATCACACCAAACTGTACCACAATGAAATCATCTGCTAGGGGTGTAATATGTAGTCTAGTCATATGTGCGTAGGCTACATCCAAACCTGTGCCAGTGGCCCTTCTTGTCATAGTGGATCCTAATACGGGCCATGGGCCCCTTCGTGACAGTCACACTGAACACGGGCCAACGGCACCCTCCGGGCAGAGTGATAAGATCTTTGGAACAACATGCATCCCAAATCCAAGCCAACGTACGACACCCTCTGGACGGGAGTACATCTTCCCGAAAACGGGCCATGGGCCCCCTCTATGTCGGGGATAGTATCAAATAATCATCATGTATTTTTGCTGGTTATGAAATCTAAGATTACAAATTCTGAAATAATAAGCAAATCTTAAACTGTCATATAGAAATGTGTAATCATGAAACATTTATTTGAGAATCAATGTAATTAAAATACTTTGGAAATCATGAAACTTCGTTAAGCTTTCAAAAGCAATTCGTTTTCTGCTCACCGGCTATCCTTGAAATCTAGCTTGCCTCGTAAACACTTTCAACTCCTTTGTTATTCCCTGCAGCATAACATTAAGACTCTTAAAATGCAGTTCCTTTTCTCATAATATCTTGTCATCCAATAACATCTCATCTATGATAAATTCATCAACAATATAAACAATCTCAATACACTTGTTCGTAACCATTCTTAATCATTCGATTGTTATCCACATATGCACTTATTCATTCTACTCATTAGTATCTCAATATCATGACCTCATCACCGAATAACATATATATGCCAAATCATACTTCCGACGATAATCCTTGAAATACAATACCAATTAAAATTAGCCATACAAATAAAATTCTCATTTCACTTGCCGTTTCCGTAACTCTCAATTTCTCATTTATCCTCTTTATTTCAATTTCATTATTTCACTTAATTGCTCATAATTTAGATCGGAAGAGACATATATATTAACACATAATTTTCTTTATATCATGAAACATTTCTTTTTCTTAAGTTCACTTATTTCATCAATGTATCATTTTCTTCAACAATATAATCCTCATTCATTCATAATGCATAAAATCTCAAATGCTCAATAACATAAAATATATTTATTTCATAATACTTTTTCACCTTGACAATTTCACAAACACTTCATATGCATGCCCATCCACCTTTAGTTACTACAAACACATTTAACTTCAAGCTTAATAATTCACAATAACATTATTCCATCTTAAACTCAACTAAAGTATTATTTTCATTCATATTTTGCTAATATTTCATCATCAAATATCATATTATAAAAAATCCCCAATTTCTAATTTTTTAGGGTTTATGAAAATCACACCACAATATATAATAGGAGCTAAAAATTAAAATACATCATTCTTACAACATAAACACTAATTATTTAGCCCTAAATCATAAGAATAAACAATAAATCCAACACCCATTAGAAAATACATGAACCCTAAAAGTAAATCTTTCACTTACCCATATGAAAATTGCGCAAAGAAATCAAGAGCCCAATGTCAAGCCATACCAACCATGTCAAAATCCCTCACTTCCTTCTTCTCTTTTCCTTTCCTTCTTCTTTTTCTTTTCTTTTTTCTTCTTCTTTCTGCCGAAACTCCTAGGCGTGTGTGTTGTATGCAATTGCTCATTGGGATGACAATTTAACCCACCAATCCACAAACCCATAGGGACAAAATTGTCTGCCCCGCGGTCGGTCTGGGGCATGTTGGACCTGCCCCATAGACTCGTGACCAACCAAGGATTTCTTTTTTTTTCAATAAATTTAATTCTAAAAATGTGTAGAAATTGAGGTATTTTAGGTTCGAACTCGAGTGTTTAAGAAAAAAAGCTTCAATTCACCACTACAACTATACACTCATCAATTAATAATGCATTGCACATAATATTGATTGAAAGGGAAAAAATTCGTGGGTCCTTTTGTGGGTCATAGTGGCGCCTCACCCAGCCCGATGACCCGACCCGTCTTGACATGTTCCATGAATTCATGGATTTGGAGCGGGTCTGGTGCTACTTCAAGACTCGTGGGGCGGGTCCAGGGTATAGCTAACCAGCTCCAAACCCGCCTCATTGCCATCCCTCATTGCTCCCAAAATGCAAGAAAATTCATATATATTTAGGAAAATTGCAACCAACTCCCTCAACTTCTTATTTACTATAAGTTGGTCCTTGACAAAATCTTATTTACCTATAAGTCCTTCAACGTTTAATTCTTCCTCTTAAACCCTTTGATAACTTGGATTTTGATCTAAATACTTTAATTTTGACCTTGACTTGACTATTTCACCTGTGACTTTGACAGGTAAAACTTGAACTTTGAAAATAAGTGAGCGGGTCGTTACATAAATACTTTATCAGCAAGTAATGCATCCATTTTTTAACTGAAAATGGGCTTAATTTCTGATCGATCTGCTATATATTATGCCTAGGTGTAAATAAAATAAAATAAAATAAAATTTCTGTATATAATGGTATCGCAAACACTGAAATCAGTATAACTATCTTCCAGCCAGTAAGAAAATTCTGAGTCACCTGCTACGAGGAAGGATATTGTAATTATACTAATCAGATCTTATCAAATCAAGGCCCCAAAAAGAAGGGCCTAAGGATACATTTACGTATGTTCATAATCTTAGACATAGTTTTTTCCCTCATTGATTGTATGATTAATACATATTCAGATCAACTAATAGGAGTGAAAAACAAAGCCTGTACATAATTGTCAACGCTGGAGAAGTAGGATTCTTCTTCATGCTTATAAACAAGTTGAGAAGCTCTGGCCATGTTTATTGCAACTTTGACAATGGATAAAGGCATTGCATTTGGTGAAATTAATTCATCGTTGAGATCTTTCCACAGGTTATGTATCACTTTCAAGATGTAATTTCTGCCTTCATTTTCGCACGCCACATTCTTCTCTCTCATTAGCAGCTGCATACATGATGCAAGATCGCCTCGTTCTTCCTCCTCCTGTTAAAATTTATCATTCATCACGTCATGCTCGAAATATACATGCCAATATGCCATCATAAATATTGTTAAGTTTTCCCCAGTCTCTTTATCACCACCCATTAACTATGCAAGTACGTAGTCGAGTACTTTGATTCCGAAAATACATTTTTGTACATGAATATGGAAAAGGGTTTTGGTTATCTACCTTAGCAGTTCCGAGATCGTCCCAAAGACGAAGAATTCTTCCAGCTGAGGAAAAGAGCTTAGGATATGGTTTTTTCAACAATTTTGTAATATTCTCATTTGTAACTCCTTCCCCTATCAGAAAAAATAGGTGCACCAAAGCCATGTAAGCTCCTGCTGTTGAAACACCATTCTCTATATATTCCTCCAAGTTTGGAGTATGTCCACCATTAAACCAATTTGCCTCTACCATAAAACCCTCTATCATATCTATCCACTGCAAAATTAAAGTAATATAAGATAGATTGTTAAGTTGGAAAAAAACTAAAACGGGGTAATAATTTTTTTTTTTTGGTTATTTATTTTCGTGGAAAATATTCGTTATTTACCGTTGTTTTTAGGTAGGGAAGTACGGAGAATCCGTATTCCTTGAGGATTTTGTAGCAGATTTCGTTGGTAGTGTTATATAATGCCATGTAACATATTTTCATGTATGCTGGAAGGATTTCCATAGCTTCAAGATCCCATCTGCAAATGAAAATTTATTTTTGCAAATGCATAAGAAAAATTTAAATCAGCGGGAAAAAAAGAACTCTAAACGAAGAGAAATGAAGCGAACTCTAAAAGTACCTTTGAATGGCCTCTGTAAATAGAACGAGTTCGTCCATTTTTCCATAAGTGTCAAAGATATCATCAATTACCAATAGAATGGCTATGGTCTTCGCTAGTTCGATTCTGCAACTCGAGTACTTGGGCTCTGGAAGCAGCCCCACTGTCCATAAAAAGCACTCTAAGGGCCTGTCCCGGGCGAAGCTCAGCTTCTCAACAAGCCCCAACTCTTTCCACCATCTGAACATTAAATTAGAATTTGATCAAACAAATCACGTCCACATCTTATGGAACCCACTGTATAGCACAAATTTCAATCATTTAACTCCATTCGTTCGTATTTGTAGTCGTTAAAAGAAAAAGATCAGCTGTCCTAACCTGGTTATTTCAGCCAATTCCCTTTGATGTTGCAACTGCACCTCATCATAATCTAGTCTTGCCAATTCCAAAAGGGCTGGATCGTGTTTACTTTCTGTAGCATATTCTTCAATATATCGTCTGGCTTCTAACCTTGCCATCCTGAGGTGTCTCGGATGCTCTAAGGCTCCAGCAACCTGACGATGAAGTTGTGGTTCCAACTGAGGAAGAGATTGTTTTAGGTGAGTTTTTGCAAATTCCATGGCTTCCGCCAAGATTTCTTCATTGTTAGCACCAATGTATGATGCTTCATATAAGCTCAATAAGCCTTCTATGTCTTCAGCCAAATGTTGTTTGAATTTCTTGTTCTTGCCCATGAATTTAAGAAAAATATCTGCGACATTAAACATGATGAAGTAATAATTATTAACTGCTACGTTATCAATAGTTTTTTATTTTAGAAAATATTTTATCAAAAAAGAAAGGATATGTAATGTCATACTATCAATTGTCACATTTTCCCACTTTCTAAAGAGTATTTATCATTAATTTTCTGTTTAAATTTGAACCTCAAAAAGAGCACTCGATTATGGAAAAATACTTGCACTATACTTAATTATAAGCCAAACACGTGATTATCATAAAATTAGGAACTGCGGGTGGAGTATAATTTGCACGTCTCTTTCAAAGACATATACGGCTTATTACCCACATAAATAATTTTATATTGATCTCAATTTTACAGATATGCAACAAAAAATATTTTACAAAAACATAAAAAAAATAATAATAACGATAATTTTTTAGCACTCATATGGAGGTCATTACGACACCTAATCTCCCATGTATATGTAGCCATACACATGGCATCCATCCATGCAAAAGGCTCACCAAATAATGCCGCATGGGACATTAAGTGTCACGACATCCATATTGTGGGTCTAATAAAATTTTTATGTATGTAAGACATATTTACTAATTAGGATAATTAACCGCGAAACTTTGATCCATATAATTGAATCTTAAGCGATAAATGTAGAGAATAATAGCTAGATTTCCACCATACATATATATATGTTGGTCAGGTTGAAATTGAGTCAAAAGTTAAATATTTGAAGTTAAAAATAAAATGTGTGGTTAAGACTGAGTTTGAAATTAAGAAATCAATTTTTTAGAAAATATCCATGTAGTAAAGTTTATAGTTAATTAAGACTGTTTTGCCCTAACAAAATTCTTACTATGTCTTTAAAAAAAAAAAAAAATCACCACCCAAAAGTCGTCCATTTGTATCAAAAAAGAAAAAAAAAAATTACATTAATTGTCATTTAAAAAATTAATAACAAATAATCTTAAAAGCTATATATTATCTGCATGACTACGTATACCTAAAAGAATGGTGCGCAAGTAACAACCTGATATGCATCATTCAATGATTTGTCACATGCAGTGAATTTTGAAATTTGAATTATCACTAATTGTACAGTACTAGTATATGAATCAATCTATAAATTTTTATAACATATCAAAATCTACTAATTCACAAATTGATGTTTTGTATTATATCTGTACAAAAGCGATATATAAATAATGATACCCGCAGAGCATTTCTCGTATATTGTAAAGGGTAGTTTTGGTTAATAAATATATGTGTAGTAATATAATAGTAATATAAGAATTAAAGCGATGATTTTGTACCAGAGCTGATCTTGTAGCCGCTATCACGTAGCAAGCGGAAGCCTAATGCTGTTGTGAAGAGATCTTCGTTTTGCAAACCAACAGCTGAAAACCGACGGAATATTGCATAGATGTCGTCCTCCAGATAATATGCAATTCCCAGTCTTTGAAGTTTGTCTATAAGTTTTAGGGCCTCAACCAACTGCGTGCTACTTTGCAGCTTTCGTCGAGTTTCTTCCAACAATTCTCTCCTCCTCACTCCATGTTCGACTTCAGGAGTAACTATCTACAAGACGAACCAAAACCCTCATGTTCGATCAATCTAGAATAAATAACATAACTGTGTGTTAAGCATGATGGTAAACCAATTAATTATTATAATAAGATGAAATTAATGATTTGCACTCACCAAAGTTGGTTGACTTATATATTTTAGCAGAGCATCATTTTCTGTGGGGATCATTGGCAAGGAGGACGCGCACTTGATAATATGTCTACTCGATGGAAATCGACGATCTATTCGCCATGGAAGTGAACTTGTTCCGTTCCCTGAGATCCAACTAGAGCCGACTATTGAACTAGAAAACAATATTGAAATACTCTGCATTGTACGCAATACTTCACGTTTAAGCTCAGGAGAGGGAATCCAAGAGAGTCAATTAGTAAGTTACGTGGTCATTGTTGACTATATAGTAGATCCGCGCGCGAGGGTTGGAATTTATTATTTTATTATTAGATAAATTTCAAGAATTGGAATTTATAATATAATAATAAATTTTATTATAAGGGGTGCACATGGGGCTCGCGATGACAAAATAATAAGCGCACGACAGTGATATCATTTGATATTTATATAGCAGAATGAAGGCTAGCGTAGTGAATGTCCCGTTCCTAACCATATGTTGTTTTCCAATTATTCTACTTGTACCAATTGCAATAGATGTTTTGTCACATTTACAATCCTCTCACGCATTTATATAATGCTCGTAGTCAATTTTATGAATTAGGTCCACATTAGCATAGGACATTGTAAAATTGTTCCTTTCTTGGATAACCAATGTGTGGGGATTAACACCTTGCAAAACACCAAGTTAAGACAATATATTAATACCAATTTGTGGTGTACAAAGATTGTAAATAATAAGAAGAAAGGAATGAAAATAATGATGTTTTCTTCTTCAATCTTTGTCAACACTGTGGAAGAGAGATCTCAGGGCTCAGGCCAATCTACAACCAAGGCAACACCACACTAAGTGGAATCAATCCAAGCAACGTGTGCTCTTCCGATCTCCTCAACTCAATAATCAAAGCAAACTTTAAAAGGCAGAATGTGTTCAAGCAAAAAAGGGCTTCTTTTGCAAAGGTAGGCAGATTCCGGCTGGGGTGATCTCAGGAATGAAACAAAAATACACTAAATAATGTGCTAATTATAGTTAATTAGGGTAACAAGAAATCAGCCAATAAAATATTCCTATTGACAAACAATTTTCCAAGTAAAGTGGAATATACAATCTATATTCCAAACCAAAAAGGTCAAGAGAATTGTTGGATTTGACTCGTCGAGTAACTGTGACAAAACACATTACTTCTAGGCGGGTAAACATGCTCTCAGCTACCGATCTGTTGTAACATTGGCATTAAATAATAATATCCAAACAATGGCTTTCGCTTATGGATTTAGAAAACCTAATCCCACATAAAACTATCATCGCCCCGGGTTTATTAGGTAGCACAACCTAACAAACCTCCACTTAATACCTAATAAACTCACAAAAAAAAACCAAAGTTAATCACTGGTTAAAAGATATCAAGCCATGACCAATCAAGAACAAATAAGGTGATCAAAATGATGAGAAACACTACGAGAAGGAAAAACAAAGATCAACATAGTCATAAATACAACTAATGCAACAATGACCCTACATGATCACACTCAACTCCCTTTCCCATGAGTAGCACCTAGGAGAATCAGACTCCCTCCTCACCACAACTCAAGCTCACAGATTGCTCACAAAACCTAGCTAACTGGTAAACTAAAGACTAAAGGCTAATGGGGCACCTCTATCACTCATCTCACACACTAGGCACCCAAAGCCTCCACCTAGTGAAATGAAAGAAACTCACCAAGAGCTTCACCTGATCAGGGTGATCTGACAGATGACCAAAACACCCCATGCATGTCACGAATGCACTGCCCATACCAGTCTAAAGCTATAACCCATACCAGTCAACCCACTCCCACTCAATGCACTCCAAAATATCACATACATTCAACCAATGAAAAAATAACATGGTCACACCATTTAAACAAAAGTTTAAACGAATAAATTAAACTAATGCACAAAACACAGTAATCATGCAAATTGTGAAATACATAAAAGCACATAAAAGGAGCAAAAAACTCAATAGACCAAATCCGAGTCATCACTCGGAAAGGTCACCACGTTCGCCTTATCTCTCACTTTCTCCTTCCCTTTATTTTTTTCAACTAGGCAATCTCTCCTGAAATGCCTAGTTTTCCCGCACCCATTGCATTTCTTTTCTTTTGCACTCGGTTTAGACCTCCACTTATTTCTACCCTTTCCATTACTACCCTCTTCATTAGACTCACTCTCAAACTTCCCACGATGCCTGCCATATCCATCTCTCACGAAGTGAACCTCACCATTCCCTCTCTCATTTTTTCTGCTTTCACTTCTAACTCCTTACTCTTTAAAGCCCCAATAACAATCTCCGATGTTAAAGTTTTCTTCCCATACTTAATCGCGTTTTTGAACTCACGATAAGAATCCGGGATATCATTCAATAAGATAACAGCTTTATATTCATCACACATATTCTGGTTCGAATCACTGCAATTAGCAATATCACGCACAAACTTATTGAACACATCAAGATTGTCATCCAAGTCTTTCAAAGGATCAAATTTAAAACTAAAAAAGCTTTCAAGCAGAAAAAGTTTATTTGATGTGCTTTTTGTCAAATACAGTTTTTCCAAATCGTCCCAGAGGGCTTTAGTAGAATCGTGTTTTCTGACTTTTCTTAAAACAGAATCCAAAATGTGTAAAATAATAGAAGACTACGCTAGTTGATCAAATTCTTTTCTATCACTTTCAAAAGTTGTAGGAGCAAAAGAATTATCTATAGCGTTATAAACTTTTTGTTGGATTAAAAGTCCTTTTATCTTTTGTTGCCAAATTGAAAAGTCATCCTTGCCATCAAACGGAGCAAGTAAATAATTTGATGACATTTTGAAAAACCCCAAAAAACAAGACCACAAAGAAAATATGCACAAATCACAAGGATAGCAAGAAATTTCTAAGGTCACAGTTATACACCGTTCTATAACCCCAGGATTCCGTGAGACTCACAATCTCAGGTCAAGGGAAGAAAATAGAAAGGGTTCGGGTTTCTAATGGCACAATAAAAATAGAAACAATACACCACCGATCTTAAAATAAAGCACAATAATTGCACCAAGTAATCAAAATTCCACAACTAGCAAATATTCCTAGGTCTAACACAAGCAATGATTGTCAAGCAATGACAATCCCAATCTGTATCGCACCCGTCGGCGATTTCTAGTGCAAAACAATAAACTAAATAAATGCTAAAGTATTTAATAGGGAAGATACGATGATACCGAAATAGGGGTCCGTAAGTGAGGCGAGCCAATAACCAAGGTTGAAAAAACTCACACCTAGCACGTCAACCACCGAGCCCGAATATGTCTGGCTATAATTTTCTGTAGGAGACTCCAAAATTCAATATCTTTATATCTGCAGAATCCTCACGACGAGAGGAGTCCAACGACACCAACCGCTCTGCCAAAGGACTCTGTACCCACTCCTACGCGCCGTCTGAAGCTGCTGCAGTTTCCGGCGCGTCTACTGCACGCCTTGCTGCCGGACCTCTGCCTGATTCACTCGCCTCACCGGTCGAAAGCCTTCAATCTACTCCTTCCTCCGGTGTGCTCAAATTCCCGGAAAAATGGTCGGAGGTGCTCCAAAGATTGAGTTGCAGGTTCGGGTGCAGGATATTTTCATGGCGAGCACTGGTTTCTCTGGTTTTGGCACTGATTTGCTTGATTTTCCGCCCTAAGATTTGTCCCAATATCTTCCTAAAGCTCTGATACCAATTTGTGGGGATCGACGCTCTTCCGATCTCAAAACACCAAGTTAAGACAATATATTAATACCAATTTGTGGTGTACAAAGATTGTAAATAATAACAAGAAAGGAATGAAAATAATGATGTCTTCTTTTTCAATCTTTGTCAACACTGTGGAAGAGGGATCTCAAGGCTTAGGCTAATCTACAACCAAGGCAAGACCACACTAAGTGGAATCAATCCAAGCAACTTAACCCAGCAACACCTCAACTCAATAATCAAAGCAAACTTTAAAAGGCAGAATGTTTTCAAGCAGAAAAGGGCTTCTTTTGCAAAGGTAGGCAGATTCCGGCTGGGGTGATCTCAGGAATGAAACAAAAATACACTAAATAATGTGCTAATTATAGTTAATTAGGGTAACAAGAAATCAGCCAATAAAATATTCCTATTGACAAACAATTTTCCAAGTAAAGTGGAATATACAATCTATATTCCAAACCAAAAAGGTCAAGAGAATTGTTGGATTTGACTCGTCGAGTAACTGTGACAAAACACATTACTTCTAGGCGGGTAAACATGCTCTCAGCTACCAATTGGTTGTAACATTGGCATTAAATAATAATATCCAAACAATGGCTTTCGCCTATGGATTTAGAAAACCTAATCCCACATAAAACTACCATCGCCCTGGGCTGATTAGATAGCACAACCTAACGCAATGGCCCCAAACCATCTTTAAATCTATATATTGTGTACCAAAATAATACTCTTTCAGTCCGTATAAAAAATCTACTATATTTCTTTTTTTAATCCTTTCTAAATTATACTCCACTTGGTTTACTCTACATTTAATATGCATTGTTTTTAGTAAACCAAAAAAAAAAAAATAACAATAATATAATAATACTAATAAAGTGGAATAATAAATGAAAAAAAGTAAAGGGTATATAAAGAAAATTACTCTTACTCTACATTTACTATGCATTGTTCTTAGTAAACCAAAAAAAAAATAACAATAATATAATAATATTAATAAAGTGGAATAATAAATGAAAAAATTAAAGGGTATATAAAGAAAATTGCTCTCCTTTTTTTTTTTTAATAAATATCACAAAGAAAATGTTGGGGGAGGGGTGTGGGAAACCCATTATGTTGCTACTAGACAACTTAGGTCTTGGCAAATAATTGCTCTTAATGAGCTTCTTTAAATATAGTGAAAATAAAGAGGAAATTATCTTTGCTGGACAAATGGAATAATAATAATAAAACGATATACTTTATGTAAATTCACGAGGCTCTATTAAGGATTGGATAGAGCTAATGAATGGGTTTAATAATAAGTTATGCTGGTGTACCAGGACCAACGTAATGATTCCAAGCCGGGGGATAGAACGGTATACTGTAACTCTATTAGGGGGTCAAATAGAGTTAAAGAATGAATTTATATTTGGCCAATTTTTCAAGTTATATGTTAAACTCTTTTGACGGGTTTCGAGCACTTTGGGGTAGAATCATATCACGTAATTGGGCCCTGTAAGTCATGTTTTTAAAATGAAAAATATGTATGTGTAAGTAATGCTTATTGAATCAATGATTTATGTTTTCAACAATGTAGATGATTCATTGTGACTTCACGGACTTAGAGGGTTTCACTTCAACGGTGTTATATGTACATAAAGAAATTGATGTGTGGGATTATTAGGTGGACTATTAGAAGTTGCATCAATTGTGATTGTATTACGGCTTGGAAGAAAATCATACATTCCCAAGTTGTAACATTGTAACTCAACTAATTAATGTTATCAATGATATTTATGAAAGTTATTGTTTGTTTCTACTTAATTATTGTGTATTGCTACTATTGTCAATATAAGTTCGTAAAAGTTACATTTATTGATTTTTAAAATTGGAAACTACTACAGAATAGCACAATAGGCGTCGGTTATATTGATGAATATGCATCGGTTTTGAAGGTGATGCCTTTGGCAGCGACTCGTATAATAATGGTAGACACGTTGGTTGTTAAACGACGCGTAAAGTGTGCAACAAGCATAAGTTGTTGTCCAACAACCGATGCCTATTGTGCACAATAGGTGTCAGTTGTGAAGGAGGAACCGATGCCTAAAGTAACTTTAGGCATCGGTTCTTCCTTTACAACCAATGCCTATTGTTTTTTCCCCCTTCTTCTCCTCTAGATCCGCCAGCCATAACTCTAACCTGGGATTGAAAATTCAAATTGAAAATTTCAAAATTCGAAATTCTAACCCACTGCTTGAATTCAATTTTTCTAATAATTTTAGACCAATTTGCTTCTCTACTCTCATCTATAACAAGGACAATCAAGCAATTAGAGAGATTATTTTCCTTACTAATCCTCAATTTAACATTCTCTGAGGCTACGACAAGATAGAAAATTGGGAACCAAATAGCCCAATACTGAACAGCCAAGATCAAAATAAGAAATTATCGGGTCGGCGCCAATGTCCAGCAGCATCTCTGACATCTGCCGGTCCCATTCGCTACCGCTCTGTAAAGAGCCGTCCGGCCATCCCTTCTCCCTCACCAAGATCGCAACCTCTTCCGTCCGCTCAAATGCCACCGCCACATGTAGCTTGCTCCACCCCTTCGATGCCCATCTGGCTTCATCCGGCCTTGCTATTTCATTAACTTTCAGCCCAGTTTCAACCAATAGATGAAACACACTCATCGTCACTGTAGCTTTCTATACCTCTTCGATGCCCATCTCATGAAACACACCCATAGTCACCAGAGCTCTGCCAGTAAAACATTCTCCACTGTCGCTAGGAACACATATCTAGTCCCCATTCTCCAATAGACGTCTAGATTGCCGAACGTGTTTTATTCTTGGACTAAGAGAGTATAATAGAGCGTGAAATTGGAGAGGAGAAAGAGTATAAGTCTGAAACGTTTTTAATTCTTGGAGAGAGATTGGAGAGGAGAGAGAGAGAGTATAGCTTTTCTAAAGCCAATTAAATAAATAAGTCTGAAATGTTTTTTATTCTTGGAATGAGAGATTAGGCATTGGTTCCATTTTGGAACCGATGCCTAATACAAATACACATCGGTTCCAACGTGGAACCAACATGTATTGTTGATATATAGGCGTCGGTTGCCAACTAGCAACCGATGCCTATAGTTTTGTTACACGATACACGTCGGTTGATGTGTATACTAATACAAATAATTTGAAAATTGCAACTGCACTGCCTTTACACATTGTTTGTTCTGCGAATCGACGTCTATTACCATTTTTTTGTCAAGTTCTATAGTAGTAGAATTTCATAATTCTCTAAGTGTACACACCTAAAATGAAAGTGTGTGGACCTGACTGTTGAACATATTTCTACTCCAAAAGTGCATGCACCTCTAACTTATGTGCACACATCTGTTTGAAGAAAGCTTTTGCGAGTAATTGTATTCTTTAGTAGTATCATTTTTTCGTATACATAAAAGGGAAAATTTCGAGTCATGACATCTGGTCCATAGTGATTTTCTTTTACCTTTCTCGTTAGAAGTTCTGACTTATTTTTGCAACCGAACTCATTGTTTCACTCTGGTGGCATAACCAGTTTACTTTTTCTATATTATTTATTTGCGACATTAATTTTTTTAGCCCCTTGTATGATACTTTATTGTTTTAATAGGTGTGAACATGATATTCTCGTGTTCCTACTTGGCTTTTTTTGTCCAAGCATATCTCAACCCAATATACAAACACGTCCCTTTGTCGTTACTCTAATATGAACTACGTATACATGTTCTCACTTCCGCTTTCAAAAAGTTCATTAAGTGTTGGCCCAAATGAAGTGAATGGGAATGGGGATGCATCCCAAATAGGACCAAATGACATTAGAGAACTAAGGCACTTCACTTCTTGGGAGCAGAGTAAGACTAAACATGGTGAATCTGAAATGTCCACAAAAGATCTCTGTCCCCATCCTTGCCTTGATCAGTCTACATTATCCGATCAGGGTGCACTTTGATTTTTAGCTAGCTTCACCCATAATGCATTGGTTTGAGATCGAACCATTTTGTACAATCATTTTTTTTGGTGTCGGATTCCCATTAGAAACATAGTTAGACTAAATAGGAGTGTCCACTAGGAATTCATTCCTGAGGGGACTATATATCCGGATCATAATGTGTTTTTCCGGCTTCCCATCAGAAATGTGGTTAGACTAAATAGGAATGTCCCACCAAGAATTCATGATGGGACTATATATTCTGATAAGATTTTTTTTTAATTTTTGCCAGATTCCCATCAGGAACCCAGTTAGACTAAATAGGAGTGTTCCACCAGGAATTCACTCCTGATGGGACTATATATTCCGATCGGAAACTTTTTTCTTCTTTTTTTTTCTACCGGATTCCCGTCAGGAACCTAGCTAGGCTAAATAGCAGTCTCCGACTAGGAATTCACTCCTGATAGGACTATATTCGTCAATTAGGCTTGGATTGAATCTTGCTAGAATCACAACGAATTGTGACCGAGCAAATTGATCCTACCAGGAATTGCTCCTGATTGGCTTCTATGATCCAGCTCCCAACTGGCATGAATTAATTAGTTGCTCAAATTAATGCTTATCATCACAAATAAATTACACGAATTAATTCTTATTGTGACAGCCTCAATCCTACATTGCATGGGTAAAGAAAGTGAGACCGGTTTATAAGTTAAGAGACCTACTCCAATTGGCATGTGGCTTTTTGGGTGAGAATCTAAGAGTAAAACCATGTGCGCCTGGCCCAAAGCGGGCAATATCATGTCAAAGTGGAATTGATCATTACAGATGGTATCAGAGCAGAACTCCACTAGAAGTGTGGTCAACGAGGACGTTAGACCCCCTTAGGTGGGGTGTTTATGACAGTCTCAATCCCACATCGCTTAGATAAAGAAAGTGAGACCAGTTTACAAGTTAAGAGGACTACTCCAACTGCCATGAGGCCTTTGAGTGAGAACCCATGAGCAAAACCGTGCAACCTAGCCCAAAGCGGACAATATCAAGTCAAAGTAGAGTGGGTCGTTACACTTATTACTGAAATTAAGTCTAACACCAGTGTGTTGTTGTGATTAGGAATTTGTTCCTATTCAGACTTTATATTCCAATCAGGTTTACCCATTTTTGCCTCAAAACATAGCAACTTCAGTTTGGCCAAAATCGTCCGATCCCTGATCGGACTCCAGCCCAATTAAAATAGGATTTCACAAAAAATTTTCTACGTGCTCAAGTGTTAATTCTTTTTGAATTTCCTGATCAAACACTTTAAAAGTGATAATTCCTTTTTAACTTTCCAATTAGACACTTTAAGAAACTACGTGATCTGCGTATTTTTGGGTTTCTTGCTTGAACAATTCTTGACGCTTTAGTCCGATATCATTTTGTTTGTCTAAGGTCATATTGCCCTAGTTTGAGTATAGGCATATGGGGCATAGCTCAAATTTTGTTTCTACTCAGCCAGCTACTATTTGGCCGTATTTTAGTGGCTTAGGTAACTTTGTTTTTAGAATCAGCATTGGCGGAACAAGTCGATACTCTGGTCAGTTAATTCTGATTTGACAATTTCTATTTGGCCAATGTTTGATTGGCTGATTTTTTTCTCTCAATTCGTTGAATTGAAGCCCATTTTGTCCTACTTTAAGGTCGGTCAAATTTATTTGTGCTCGAATTTCGGCCATTCAGGGGGTGGCCGATGTCTCTGTGGTTTGATACGAAGATTATCAGTGTTAGTTGGACTTTTCCATCCTTTGAAATTGGTGTTGCGGCTCCCTGCCCCAGTCAAGTTCATTGTACTTAGGGAATATTTTTCCTTGATCAGGCTCTCGAAACCTTGACATTCATGTTGGGGATGCGAACCCCAGTTGGATTCATCAAGCCTAGGGAATTTGTTTCCCTAATTGGGCTCATCGAGCCTTTGCGGTTTGTGTTGGGGGTGCAATGCCGCATTTGGTCTCATTGTGCCTAGAGAATTTGTTTCCCTGATTGAGCTCAACAAGCCTTTGAGCTTTGTGTTGTGGGGACCAAGAATTTGCTTTCTTTATTGGGCTCACCGAGCATTTGAGATTTGTTTTGTGGGAAACTTTCCCCAGCTGGGCTCATTGAGCCAAGGGAATTTGGTTCCCTGACTGGAGTCATTGAGCCTTTAAGATTTGTTCGAGATGCATTCCTGACCTATTTTAATTGTTGGGCTCTTGTTCGGTAAAATATGTATGTGTAATCCGCAAGTATAGGGGTCGAACAAGTAATACGGTGGACAATGAGTCCGAGTTACCGTTCCCATGAGGATTGGATTGAGTACTGAAATTATCAGTTCTAACTTTATTTGAACGATCAAAACTTGAGTTTTAGAAAAGAGAATAAATATACAAGTCAATAAAATTAAGAAAATAAAATATATACAAAATTCGAAGGGAAATATATGATGGATATGTGTTAGGACTCACGACTTCACCATAATTAGACCACCTAGTTTAGAGACAACTAATCCATGTTACCGATCGAATTTCACGAAATTAATCAACTATCCCTCTTAAAATTAGTCAATCTTATTTAATTAGGCCCCTCATCTATCTCTAAGTGAGCGCGTTAACAACCCTCTTAAATGTATTAATCAACAAGAAATTCATGTAGGCCTCCCCGAAGTTCACCCCACGATGACTGCACTAATCACAAGTAAATCTCTTTGTCTTATCTAAATTAATGATTCTTATTGCATAAGCTAACTTAAATATTCCTCTCTCGAGTTCAACAAAAGTCCATAAACTCATTCATCCATTGGCCACAATGATGAAGACTAAATAATATACCAATAAGAATTTAACTAAAAGATTAACTGCATAAATTAAGCATGAAAAACATGATTATGGTCTCAACTAGGTTACATCGTTTGTCCTAACTTAAAACCAATTACACATCATGAATGAAAAACGCAACTAAATCGAGTGCATAACTCGGGTAATTAGATCTTGAATAAGATGAAAAACACTTGCACCAAACTTCTCCTTCTTGAATCTCGAACTTGATCCCCGAACCTTCGAAATTTTTGTGTTTTTCTCCCTCTTTTCTATAGTGTTTGTGTATTGTGTCTCTCCTCTAATGTCTTAGGCTAGACCCTTTTATATAACGTCCATGAAAACTAAAGAAAAGATTAAAAATTGTGCACAAAGTTTTCCGTAAAAAGAATCTCATTTAAAATAGGAAAACTCAAAAATTCCCCAAAACTCCACCCATGCGGCCGTATGATAGAACCATGTGGCCGCATGGCTCATCTGCCTAGTATTCTGCCCTTCTGATTTCGGCCGCATGCGGCCGTATGACTGTACCACGCTACCACACGTTTTACTCTCCTCTGATTTCGGCCACATAGAGGCTGGACAGGGCTGTATGATGGCCACACAGAGTCATGTGAATGCCATATGGATGCCGCACAAAATTTCGATTGTGCATACATTCTGAATTGATCATTTTGGTCTGCAAACTTCATAATTCATGCAAAATTGATCCAAAATCGTCCATCTTATCTTCCTCTTAGATTTTAATCTACAATTTACCAAACAAAACGTAAATGTGAACTTTTAAACATAATATCACACAATTAACAACACATTTCAGGGATTTAAACATCACAAATCAATACTTATCAACTCTGAAGCGTGAAATAACTTTATTGAAAGCAGTAAAGCCGACCTACACTACTACAGAATAGTACAATAGGCGTCGGTTTTGAAGGCGATGCCTTTGGCAATGACGTGTATTGTAAAGGTATACGCGTCGGTTGTTGGATGATATCTAAAGGTCACAATAGGCGTCGGTTGTTTCACAAAAACCAACACCTAAAGTCAATTTTAAAAAACATAGAAATAAAAAAAGAAACAATAGGCGTCGGTTGTAGTACGACCGACGCCTATTGTTTACTTTATGCGTCGGTTCAAGCCTATAAAACCGACGCCTATGGTATTTTTTTTAAAAAATAAAACTTTTTTTAACAGAAAATTCATTTCGTATAAATTTGAAGAGTAATTACATGAAAGGTCTAGCAAGATTGCCAGAAACAGAGCCACCGTACACAATAAAATAAAAAAATAATCAAAAGCACCAATTCTAATCTAAGTACATCCGAAAGAAAGAAACAGAAAGAAATGGAGACAAAAACACAAGTAAGAGACACCCATCCAAATTTTCGTGGCCGTTATCCCCGCCGGCGCTCACATCCTTGCTACAGAAATACAAAGTAAACTTCCCTTTCGTGCTGCCTTGTCTCTCTAAAACAGAGCACTTCCTCTTTGAAATTGATGATAAGTCCACGGCCAAATACTGTTCGCCACCGTGAAGAATCCGTGGTTGAGATAACTAAAAGCTAGAGCTTCAAGCGGAGAATCCAAAGCATTCATCGTCTCTTCAAAGAAATCGAATCGATGCTACACTCCCTAAAGAAAATATGAAAAAAATTAGAAAATTATAATCCATAAATTTATCAATCACTACTACAGAAAAGCCAATTAGGCGTCGGTCGTAATCAACGATACGCGTCGGTTCCTACATGGACGCATATGTAACAGACGTATATACTAAGACCATAGGCGTCGGTTGTTTGTCGACGCTCAAACTCAATAATAGGCATCGATTGTTAACTTAAAACCGACGCCTAAAAGGATTATCAAATTAAATAATTGGACTATAGGAGTCGGTTGTAACTATACGACCGACTCCTATTCTTAACTTTAGGTGTCGGTTGTATAGTAACAATCGACTCCCCTTTTTTTTTTTAGTCGTTGAATCTCAGCAAGAATATTAATCACACTTATTCTTCTAAATGACTTATTCTAATATTTTTATCCCTGCAATAAATAGGATGTGGAAGAAAAATAGAAAATGCTCTACAAGCTTCAACTTAAAAAAACAAAATAATGGCTCTAAAGAAAATATATTTGACATCTAAATGACACACTTCTAAAACTTTTCATTTCTAATTCATCTTCAAAGGAGACTAAACTTAAATCTAATGACAAAACATTTCGCAATAAATCACACACTTCTAGCTTGTTTCTCGAGCTTGAACTTCTCATGGTTGTTCTAGATGAACAAATCAGTCCCCAATTGATTTCATTGCTGGGATTCTCCTCATCGCCGGCACCCTTCTCCTCACTGTCGAGTAGAATGAAAACTTTGAGCAGGGCTTTCATTTTCATAGAGCTAAAGGATGAAGAAGAAGTAGTAGTTTCCATGGAGAAAACATGAAAAGAGTTGAGGTTTTGAGAGAATAAGAGCCAGCCATATATTTTTACGCGTCTTGTAAAAGAGGAGATTTTATAAAAAATGTACCACTATAGACATCGGTTTTTATGGAGGAACAGATGCCCATTCCCAAAAAAATATTAAAAAATTTTGAAAAAAATTTAAAAAAAATTAAATTTTCACTATAGTGAAGGAACCAACACCTATAGTGAAAATTTAATTTTTTTAATATTTTTTTTCAAAATTTCATGAAATTTGAATTTCAAACTTTAGGCTTCGGTTCTTCCATAGGAACCGATGCCTATAGTGAGGAACCGACGTCTATTGTTTAGCGAGTACTATAGACGTTGGTTTTCTTGAGGAACCGACGCATATTGTTTAGCCAAAATTTTCAAAATTGCCACCGCATGTGTTTTGCGTGTCGTTTTTCCCAATAACCGACACGTATGTTCATTTTTTTGGTCCAATTCTGTAGTAGTGAATGCAAATACAAGGCAAAAAAGAAACTGAAAATGGGGGAGAACGAGTGTACTATATGATTTTTAGGAGTTAATTACCCGAAATGCCACTACACTTTTAAAAAGTTATCTCAAATGCCATTGTACTTTAAAACTTACCCGAAATATCACTGTACTTTCAAGAAATTATCTAAAGTACCACTGTACTTTAAAACTCATCCAATATGCCACTGAACTTATGAAAGTATTATCCCGTTTGCCACCACTATTAAAAAATATAACAAACTTGATGACACGGCTAACGAAATTTACCACGTGGCATCTTTACCGTTATTTTTTAACTGGGTATTGATGTAGTGGCAAATGAGATAATATTTTCACAAGTTTAGTGATATATGGGAAAAGTTTTATGAAACTTTATACAGTTTTAGTACCATTGTACTTTACAAAATTTTCCTCATATGCTACTAAACTCGTGAAAATGTTATCTCATTTGTCACTACATCAACACCCGACTAAAAAAATAATGGTCAAGATGCCACGTGGTAAATTTAGTTAGCTATGTTGTCAAGTTTGTTACATTTTTTAAGGGGGGTGGCAAACAGGATAATGCTTTCATAAGTTCAGGGCATATCGGGTGAGTTTTAAATTACAGTGGCATTTGAGATAATTTTTTGAAAGTACAGTGGCATTTCGGGTAAGTTTTAAAGTACAATAGCATTTGAGATAACTTTTTAAAAGTACAGTGACATTTCAAATAATTAACTCTGATTTTTAGTAATCTCTCTGCACAGGCATACTGAAATAGGGAGAAATGACCGATTAAATATTTAAACAAAAGCTAATTGTCTGGAAATGTGTGGGTGTGTGTGTGAGAGAGAGAGAGGTCAAAGAAATGGTGGTTGCGTAATGCAAAATTAGTAGAGGTAGTGTCCATTGTGCAGAGTGATGGTTGCGTATGGTCAACGGAAAAAAAAAGAAGTGACAGGCCAAGGGCCACCTCTTTTATAATATATATATATATATGTATTGTTAACATAATTATTATTATAGCTAAATGAATGCACATCGGTTCCTAAGATAGGAACCGATGTGTATTATTATTAATAATATATATATAAGTAATATATGAGGCAAAGAAATACACGTCGGTTCCTCTTAGGAACTGACGTGTATCGCCTATAGTCTTCTTAAATTATACACGTCGGTTCCTAACCAACGTGTATATTAATACAATTAATTTCAAAATTGTCACCGCATTGTGTTTACGCGTCATTTTTTTCAAGAACCGACATGTATCGTCAATTTTTTTGCCAAATTCTATAGTAGTGCTAGCTGACGTTAGTCTTGATCAAATATGATATGTGATCGTTCTCCCAAAAAACATTTAGGAGTTTTGACTATATATAACACTTGACCAACTTCCAATAGTACGTTTTCAAATGTTTCGCATTCCAAGGGTGTAACAGGCCTTTCCCATTTCCAAGCAATATGCTCCGTTAGGCAAAACTTCAACAACCAAGCTTGAATGGTCCTTCTTGTGACTTCTGTGGTGCTCCTGGTGTGGGATGCACTTTCTTGAGAAATAGATCCCCAACTTTGAAATTTCTGATCTTAACCTTGCAATTATAATATCTTGTATTTTATTACTTGTAGGCAGCATTTCTGAGATCCGCCATGAGTTTCCTTTTATCCAATAGATTCAACTCAGCAAGAAGCAACTGAGTATTAAATTCAGGATTTTGATGCTGGACACGGTTGGAGGGGATGCCTATCTCGAGTGGGATTATTGCTTTTGTGTCGAGGCTCATTGAGAGAGGTCTCACCCCTGTTGCTGTTTGAGTTGTAGTGTGTTAGGACCAAAGTATAAGATCGGAAGAGCACACGTGCCCATATTCCTTTCAATTCTTCCAATCTGGTTTTCAGGCTCTGTTTTATGATTTTATTCACAGCCTTCACATGCCCCAGCCCCCACTACAAGAAAAATCATTTTTTACGACGAACAAAAATTGTTGTAAAAGACTGAGAAAACGCGGAATATACCATTTACAATGGTTTAGCCGCGGTTTTGGCCCCGTGGGCATAACAGACAAGGTAACAACATTATCAAACATTGTCCACTGTTGCCAACCGCCATATTTAATTTTTACAATGGTTTTATGACGGTTTGTTAACAGTCGTGAATAATAATATATACAATGTTGTTTATACTATTTTACAATAGTTGCACAAGCGTCGTAAATATTGTGCGTTGTGTATGTAATATATAATCAATATTTTCTTTTACGATGATCGTTTGCTGTCGTTAGTAATGTTTAATAATAAAAAAGGTCTATTTTTTGCTATACAATTCTAACTGCTGTTAAAAGTTCAGGGTTTATTATCATTTTCATAGAATAATTGAAATATTCATATGGAAATACAAAACATTTTAATTACTAAAATATTCAATACTAGACATCATTCTAAAGTCAATACACATTGTCTCATGTCTTTTAATAACTATTTCAATCATTTAAACTTAAAAAATAACCACAAGGATCTTCAACAAAATCATAATAGAAATTCAAATATATGTTTCGAATATATGCTAGCACTTGCCAAAACTAGTATTCTACTTAGCACTCATTAATCCAATGGACTCCTCCTAAGCCACAATTTACTCCATTCCAAAAGATAGCTTCCAATTTGCGATAACTGCTCCATCACTTAAAGAACAAAAAGAAAATAATATAGTAAACAATTGACTCGGTTTCCATAACAGTAGAAAAAAAAAACTACATCCTATCATTTAAATTAACTACATGCAACGGAATCTAATTCTAGCCAATGGACTAAGGTCCCAAAAAATTTATAAAGTGAAGAAGAAAGTATGCATTAAACAACTAAATGCATCCCCAAGTAAGAGAGCACCACTTCTGCAGTTGAAATAGACTTGTGCAAGGCATATTACTAACTGTAAATAACATCTCACAATTTATATATTATGGATTCGTCCATAATCCATACCATAGTTATTAAAACCGAACCGGACTGGCCGGTCGGACTGGAAAACCGGTGACCCACCAACTTGACCGGTTCTATGCAATCAAACCGCAAATGACCCGGTTGACCCGCTGGTTTTCAAAAAAAAATCGGTAATCCAAAAACCCAAGAACCGCCTGGGTTGTTGCACATCAATGAAATTTAGAATTCTAAGGTCAATTGATGTCTTTTGACTTCTATTTTTCACCTAGCAACCACTTTTCATATGACAATGTTTTTTTAGTAAGTAATATTTACTGATTTCATTTTAACTTGTGTAATGATATTTAATCACAAAATTATAGTAGAATTGAGACTGAATGGCACTTATTCATGTTATATTGGTCAAAAATAATTCAACGAGTTGATAGGAATTGGGCCACCGGTTCAACCGCTGAGTCACTGATTGCACCAGTGAACCAATGACCTAAGTCTTAGGCCGAGTCAATGTCTGAGCCAGGTTTGATAACTATGATCCATACTTCTGAAAACAAGAATAAATAGGAATTATAATGGCATAAAGCGTTACATCTTAGATTATTAGTCGTCATCAGTAAAAACACGGTCACAAAATCAAACACAAAAGCAGTCATTCACCAACTCAACTAGACAACTACTCAAGCATAGGCAATTAGGCACTAGGCAGTCATCTCTTTCACCAACAAATCCTTCAAGTTCAAGTGAAGCCCAATTGTTTTGTTCATAAATCCAAGTTAGTAAATTACTTAATTGTTCTATTCCTCATTCTCCATCCAATACACGACGCTCTTCCGATCTCAAATTTCATAAATCATAATTATTAATTCAATAATTCATAATCATTAGTTCACAAATCACAACCTAGAGGCTAGAAATAAGAAAGTACCTTTAAGAGTCAAGCCTTCAGAGTTCAAGCCTCAAAGTAACTCCTGGCTCTGGCTGCTTGTACTCTATCCAGTCCGCAGTCCACTGCTACTGCCAAGCCCGAGTTCATGCGTCAAGCCGCCAAGGCAGATGCCGTGCTACGCCAGCCTCACCGTCACTGTCTGCAGCTCACCAATCACCACCACGCCAGTCGGAATTTTGGAGTCGTTGGTGGCTTGGTGTGCTATTTTAAGGGTTATTAGAATTGGGGATTTTTTTTTCAATTCATGTTTGAAGTCTGCTCGTTCTTTGAAAGGCAGAAAGAAAGAATTTGGGTTTGGAAATTGGGCTTAGTTGATTTTAGGGCCTTAAAATTTTCCCCCTAGCCCAAACTTTTTTACCCCTAGCCCAACTATTTTCCCTCCAACCCGAACATATAAAAAATTTTTTTTTTCTTTGAGGCCCAAGTCAATTTAGGCTGAGCCAGGGACTAGGGAAGACCCCCTTGGATCTGTCCCTGTCCTGCAGTACCATCTGAACTCACCCAATCTTCATTGCATCATGCTTTAGCCACTTCCTAACGACATGAGCAAATACATCAGTATGGTTGTTGATCTCATTGTCCACGGTAGACAAAGTAATCAGTTTTAAGGCCATTGTTACAAAGAGAAAAAGTAAGCGTCTAAGAAGAAGTATACACCTAAACCGTAATTACAAAGAGTTTCGAACTCAGTGAATACTGTGAATTATTAGATGTGTATAGCCCAACTAAAAATATGAGATATACAAAGTAAAAGGGCTCCATCTATATGCGCAAAAGATAGTATTACCACAATTTGAATTAGGAAAAGATAAAGTTTCCTTACCCAATCGAATAGAAGATAAGGCAGATTACAATCGAGTTATGCTAATTTTATATAAATAGCTGAGAATCTAGCAAGGCACGGTCTATTTGTATGAAAAGAAAACTTGAAACCTACGACATAAGTAAAGAAATGATGTGATTTAAGGGAGACATTAGAATGAACAAAATATGCTAATTATAAAAGCTGTAAACACTACGCTGTGAAGGAAAGATTAAAGAACGCTGAGAAGGAAAAGCTGATGAACACTTAAAAGGAAAGGATGAATATACAAAGATGGATAAGAGGGCATGAGAAGGAAACTTAAAAAGAAAAAAGAAAAAAGAAAAACCTAATTCTAACCACAATAAAAATGGTACTGCAAAAAGTCACACCGCACGGTTTGCAACTAAAAAATTGGAGGGGTGGGGATCTAAAGGGCACTTAAGTGACTTTATATGTTACTAGATTACTAGATTAATGATTTATCTTGGATTTGGCTTCAACATTCATATAAAAAATTGAATCACCTTTCCTTACGATTATTGTTCGCCAAATCTGATGTAGACCATATTCTACAATTTAACATCTCATATAAAAAAGGTTTCAACTTTTAGAAAAGACTCATTTTTATGCGAAATTGACCGAGAAATGTTGAAAATATGATGCTTATTTAAATGGAAAACCTACCATAAGCCTAAAAACACAAATTACACAATCATCCCTAAATTACTTGTAGAGAGAGAAATAAAATTAGACAACTAAATAAATCCTAAAAATTCTAAGACCCGAATTTTATCATCATCATCATCATCATCATCATCATCATTCTTCTTCTTCTTCTTCTTCTTCTTCTTCTTCTTCTGCTTCATCATTCTACTTCACTAGACGGAAAGATACAAATCAAATTGTATCTAACATTAATATGAAATGTTCAGTGATGCATGATTAGCAATATTGAATTGCAATGTTTTGATTATCTTGTTGTCAACTAATAGTTATCATGTGTTTACTCAATATGGAATGCTATCAAGTGGCGTTGGTAGAGATTGCAAAAAAAAAACCCCTAAACCCGATACCCACGGAAACATGACCCGATTAAGATGGGGAATACCCAACTAAATGGGTAATTAGGTCAGGGATGAGATAAAGAAAATCGACTTGACTTAACAATGGGCTGGAGAAGGTTATCACAATTTTTACTCTTACCTGGCTGATTTAACCGTTTCTAGTAAAAAATAAAAATATTTACTAAAAATTCTAATGGTTTAAAAAGTAAAAAGATAATAAAACTTATCAAGAAAGCTTAGTAATTTCAATTGCAGTTTTAACTTAGTGTTTATAATACTATTCGTTAAGTAAAAAATAAAAAAGTATAATTGGCCAATAAATGGGTAATATGAATTAACTGTAGCAGCCCGTCCCCGATCCGCGCCCGACCCGTCCCCGATTTAAGTGGGAATGGGAGAAAAGAGTTTTGATGGGTAGGGTAATGGGTGTAGCATACCCAATCCTGACCCGGCCTATTGTCATTCTTGGGCCTCAAGAAATTAAACATTTTATTTTTCTCTATGACTACTGTGATGGAAATTTTTTAAACTATGAAACATTAATTAAACTATATTTCTTATATACAAAAGAAGTAACTTAATAACGACTCGATTTAAAAGTATATAAAAATTAATACATTAACTAAAAAGGAAATACTCTAATAGAAATTACGAAATACTTCCTAAATAAGATATATATATATATTTAAAAAATTGAATTAAAAAAAATTTTCATCTCAACTTTACCTTGATATAGCATATTCGATATAGCGGACTTATTAGAGAGGACAATAGAGCGTCCATTTTTGAAGAAAAAATAATAGACTTATTAGTTGAGTAAATAATTAGTTTAGAGTTGACTATGATATGCTAAAGTGATTTAGCATATATATAGTTTGATCAACCCAATCAAACGAAAAACAAAGAGATGGACGACGAGCCTAAAATAAGGAGGACTTTGGCTTATTCTGTGGTGATCAATGTGAACTCTAATGACAGTGCAATCTTGGGATGTCTGATTTTATCTAAAATCAAAGTAGCAACTTCCATATATCACTACATAATGAAGTTCCCAACTGCCCATGGGCTTAGGATTGTACGAGGAAATCAAAGGATGGCATGCTGATGTAATCTAGATATACTCTAAGGTAACTGGCTGTGCTAAAATAGAAGGACAGACCAGAGGTCAGTGATGATCCTCTGGACCCAAGGATGGGAAACCAAGAAATCTGGGTATAACCAATAGAGGCGTTAGTTCAGATTCCACTGGACAAAACACAATCAAAAGTTCAGCTTTGGATCGGTGCAGACGTTGAAAGAGTAGATGTGATCTGAACTCATTTATTTCCTAAAACTAACTTTGGATGTCTTTACATGGTCACATGAAGTCTGGAAGGGATACTATCAGACTTAGCATGTCATACGCTCAATGTTGATCGACGATATGACTGGAAAGGCAGAAATATAGGCCCCTCAGTGGAAAACGATATGTAGCTCTGGCAAAGAAGGTGGTGAAACTCTTGAGAAACAGGTTCATTCGAGAAGCAAAGTATCATGTTTGGATTGCTAATCCAGTCTTTGTTAAGAAAAGTAACGGAACTTGGTGGCTGTGCATCAATGTCACGGATCTCAAAAGGCCTGTCTTAAGGATGGTTTTCCTCTTCCATGGATAGACCAAATGGTAGATGCTGCAGCCAGACCCACCCGAACTCCTCAGTTTTATGGATGCCTACTCATGCTACAACCAAATACCCATGCATAAGCTTGACTATGAGCATACGTCGTTCTTCTCAGACCATGGATTGTACTGCTATCATATGATGCCGTTCGGACAAAAGAATGTCGGGGCAACAATATATCAGAGGATGGTGAACAAAATGTTTTATGAACAAATTGGGAAGTCGATGGAAGTTTATGTCGATGATGCGATGGTCAAAAGCATCAAATCCAAGAATCAATATTCTTAGGGCTATAAAATGAAGTTGAACCCATAAAAATGTTCATTCAGAGTTGGATCAGGAAAGTTCTTAGACAATATGATCAATAGAGAGGTATTGAGGCCAACCCTGACAAGATTAAGGCTCTTGTTAACATAAAACCACCGACTAGAGAAAAAGAAGTGTAGAGTTTGACCGAAAGGGTAGCAGCCTTCAGCCATTTCATTAAACGATTGACTGAAAAGTGTAGACCATTTTTTGATGTCTTGCGTGAGAACAGAGATTTTCAATGGGCCAAGAAGTGGTAGGCTTGATTCTATACCTTGGTGTATCAGAAGTGGCAGTGAGCTCCGTCCTAGTTAGGATAGAAAATGACATCTAGAAATCTATAGCTATATATATATAATTTAATCTACTTAAGTGGTGGGTTTTTCTTTTCCGGCCTATGGCTGGTTCTGTAAGTGCACTTATGATGTCAGTGTTGGCATCTGCGTCTGGTTTATTTTTTGGGCAGTCTCAGGGTTATTTTTGTAATTTTCCTTCAATTTCTTTACTAGATATGCTTCTCTCTCCCCGTAAAATAGTCTTCCCCAATTTTGTTTCTCTCTTCCGTAATCTACTTTTCTTCCCAATTGATTTAAGATTCTTACCATAATGTTCGTGATGCGTAAGTAGAAATTTTATATGTGTTTGATCTATTTTGAATTCTTGCTGTGGATGAGTTTAATTTCTATCTTGGTTCAGAGTTTTCTATTTAGAATATTTTGTTATTCTCCGTAACCCTGATTATTCGAATATGCACCAGTGTTTTATTCTTCAAGGTCTGTATGTATAGGTTCAGAACAAATTTCATTCAACCATTCTTAGTCTGCATTCTCTTATACAAATTCGAGCTACATAAAAAAGTTGTCTTATATCTTTCATTTTGCTCTATGGCTCCAGTGCAAGTTTTTCTAAAAGATGTCGGTCATAATTTGGAGATCGAAGACTTTTTTTTAGTCTGTGTGGTGAGAGACAGTGGATAGTTCCCAACAATAAAAATTCGCAAGATCCTTAATTAAATGGTAGAGATGGTCTTGATGGATCAAGAGGTTAGCTTCCATTCTTTTCCCTCCTACCTTGTTGGGATTATATTCAGCATGATATTAGTCGCGGTATATTTTAAAAGCATTGTATTGTGTTGAATATAATATTTCAAGTTTTTAAATTAGGATTCTTAGTATTATTTCACCAATTCTTTGGTTTTGAATGAATCTAAGCATGAATTGAAGCCAATGGATGAAAAGTGTTAACAACTATGGTTGATTTTCTCTTGATTTGTTTTGTGCTTATCCACATATTGTATTAATTATGTAATAGTTTGTGTTGATTTCATTTGCACCTATTTGTATGTATTATCTACACTTGATTATTATAAAATTAGGCAGCACATGAATTTTGTTGAGGTTATTTATGCTATGTTATTGGATGTTTAATTTCTATTACTATCTGTAAGTGTTTAATGAGCTTTGCTATAATAATAAAAAAAGACACTGAAACATATTCATTGTTATTATTTGGAGGTCATTTTTTAATCATGAATCTGAACATGAATTTGAGTTTTTATGTTACTTTTTTACTTTGGTTCTTTTATAGTTTGTAGGTTCCTCTTTGCAGTTCATGTTTGGAGAGATATATGAGATTTGGTAGTGTTCAAAGTTCCATATAGATGAAGAGGTTTATTTTTAGTTTTGTTTATTTTTAATTCTAATTTCATCTTCTTTCAGAATAACTAAATAATTTATGTGTGCTTCTTTGACAGTAAAGACGTATTGACATTAGCAGTAGTATGATCCTGATTTTGGCGTTGTGCTGTATTTTTATTTATTTTTTAACACCTATTTTATTTGAAATTTGTTTTTTTACCAAGAATGTTATACTTGAAATTTTTTTTACACCCATTTTATTTAAAATTTCTTGGCTGATTTGGTGTTTTTATTTGTTTCGTTTTCTATAATGAAGGTAGGAATATCAATGGTAGACTCCAAGAAAGTTGATAGCAACTGTGGTAAGAAAGTTGCAAAACCAATTTATTGCGGTATATTTTTTTGTTGTGGTAGTAAAATATCCAGTTTGAACATGAATTTTTTGGTGAACTGACTTCATGATTAATTAGGGGTCATTTGATCTGAAAAGGTAATTTTTAGATTGATTATTAATTTTTTTTGGCATTTTACATGGTTTCTTGATATAATGGTTGAATTTTTGCCTTGCATTCTGGCTTTGTGTCCAATTTAGTTTTAGTTTTTTTTTTGACACTTTGTAAGCTCTATGCATCTAATGGAGATGTTAGATATATGTTTCTATTCTAAAATGTTTTGTTTTGAATAGACATATAGTTTGGCCATAATTTTGTTGACATTAACTGTGGCTCCTTTATTTTTATTTTATTTTATTATTATTATTATTTTTTTTTTGGTAATTTGAAAGCTTTCCATATATATATATATTTTTTACTGTTTAGATTTCAATTAAAGTGCTTAGTTTGTTCTTGCATGTAGTGTACCTTTTGGCTGAGTTTACAAGTTTTTTGGATGTTTGAAATTTTAGATCATTGAGCATTTGATATGAAAGTGTGTAGTTAAGCTTCAAACGGTGCCTCGGGCTAAACTGGTATCATCAACAAAATTTGATACTTTATCAACTCCCTCATTCTTAGCTCCCTCATTCTTAGTTGGTAGAATAGCTATATATTTTATCTAAATTTTGGAGAGATTATTTGAGCTTGATTTCTTATCATGTGTTAGAGCATTGTAAGTTAGCAAGATAGAGATGCCATTTGTGCACATGTGGCATGGTTTAAGTCCTGTGCAAAAGCTTCTTGGCTGCTACCAGTAAATTAGTTTTGGCAAAAGGTAAATCATTGGGGTTGTAAATGATGTGGTCTTCCTCCTCCTATAATTATTAGCCAAGATATATTCAGGTTAATGTAATGTGCTATTAGGAATTTCACATTTTATTCATTTTTTAACAGTCATTTCTAAATCAGGAAACTACTGTGAGAAACATTTCTTATGTTCTTTTTTTCAGGTTTCAATGTTGATGCACAAAATAAGATAATACCAATTACAACTACTAAAGTATATGGCTAGCTATGATAGATCTGCAGGTAGTTAAGCAATTCCCCTTTTTTGTTGTGCTGATAATGAAATTCTGTGTGTTGATAATATCCCTTTCTTGGACCAATGTGAGTAAATCGTAAATATCTTAGCATTTGTTTTCAAACGTGTTCTCTTTGATTTTTCAATTTTCTTGTGATTTCTAACTTCTTATCCATGATTTCATCAGGTGGTTGGTGTGAAGAAGAAAGACACTGGAAATGTAAATGCCACGAAGATTAGGGATAAAAATTTTATCACCACAAAAAAGAAGAAGGCTTATGTGAAATTAGAACACATTGTATTAGATCAGTTAGATCATCTGCATATAGTGAGTCTGCTTTCAAATTTCAAGATAGTTTAGCCCTCTTAAAGTCTTGATGTCATAGCTCTATATTCTTTTCTTATTTTTGCTTAATTTAAATGGACATGAGCATAATATGTGGAATTTATGTATTCACAAGTGAAAAACTTTTGATCAAATAACCAAGGCAATTAGACTTTGATAGTTTCGTAATACGTGTATTAGCTTTTAGCATTACATATTTGAAAGTTATTAAATGACTTTCATTCAGACGAAAAATGGATTTTTAACAATTCACCAATGCTTGTGTCAATTTTAGAGAGAAATAAAATAAAGTGAAGGAGCATATAGAAAGGGAAATGAACTTCAAGTTTTAAAAGTGGTTTTCCAAAATTTGTATTAGGATCATAAATTTTATTTTTAAAATACAATAATTTTTATTTGTATATATTCTTTAGCCTTATTATTGTGAAATTTTTATTGTTTTTACGTTGATTTCTATACAATTAGTAATCCCGTGCAACGCACGCTTACGGGACTAGTTAGTATATTACATATAGAGTTTAGGTGCCTATCTATGGAAAAGTTAGCTTTCACCCTTGTGATCTCAACCAGTAAGCTGAGACCGTATTTCTTACAGTATTAAGTGGAGGTCCTTAACAACTATCTGTTGCACTAGGCGCTTTAGAAACCAGACACTTCGGGAAGGATGATGAAGTGATTAGTGGAGCTCAAGTAGTTTGACATCATTTTCAAACCACAGACAACAATGAAGGGGCAGACCCTAGCAGACTTTGTGGTAGAGTTTAGTTAGCCTATGGAGCCAGTGGTTGAGCAAGACGAGTAATGGGAAATGTTTGTTGGCAGATTAGTAATGGAAACCTATTCAAGTGCTGGGATGGTGCTGGTTAGACCAGACAATCAGATTTACTACTGACTACTGAGCTTACCGATTTGAGTTTTCAACTACAAACAATGAGGCAGAATATGAGGCACCCCTAGCAGGGCTGGACGTGCCAGATCAATGGGAATCACCCAACTAGTGGCAAACAGTGACCCCTAGTTAATTGTGAACCAGATTAATGGTAACTATGGAACAAGGGAACCATAAATGCCGAAGTAGTGTGAAAAGGTCAGAGATAAAGCAAAGAATTTTACAACCTTTGAGCTTCGGTAAGTACTGATATCTATGAATAGCCAGGCGGATGCCTTGGTGAGATTGGCAATCAACTATAGGGTAGTACTCATCACGAGTGAACCAATCGGAAGATTAGAACAGTCTGTGCTTGACCAACCCATATTGGTGCTTCACTTTGCATTGGGATCAGTGAGCTGGAAAGATGAGATCATCAGATATCTAAAGAAGGGAACCGAGCCAGAGGACCGAGTAGAAGCTCATTGATTACAGACCAAAGCTACTAGGTTTACCCTATTAGGCGATGAACTATACAAAGAGGATATTCACAACCTTCGCTCTGCTGCATAGATGAGGAGAAAGTTCATTATGCATTAATGGAAGCTCATAGTGGGATATGTGGAACCCATTTGGGAGGAGAAGCACTGGCTTTCAAAATCCTAGGGCAGGGATATTACTGGCCTACTCTAAAAAAGGATGCAATTGAGTTCATGCAAAAATGTCTAGAATGCCAGTTTTTTGCAACAACCAATAGATCTCCACTAGAGGAATTAAACCCAATCAGAGCTCTATGGCTATTTGCTCAATTGGGCACTGATCTGATCGCCCCCTGCCACTTGGGAAGGGTTATGCTCAATACGTGATCAGGGCAGTTGATTACTTCACTAAGTGGGTGGAGGCAGAAACTCTGGCCAAGATCACGGAACATAAGACAATGGACTTTGTTTGGAAGTCGATTATTTATTGTTTTGGGATCGTACATGCTTTAGTCACAGACAATGGAAAGCAGTTTGATAATGCAAAGTTTAGAAAGTTTTTCTTGTAGTTCCACATCATAAACTATTATGCCACCCCAACCATATGCAAACCAACGGGCACTACAAGAAAAATATGTTTTTAATATGATTTTTATTACGACGATAGAAAAACTGCCGTGAAAAACATAATTTACTTTAGCAAATAAACCGCAATAAAAATTTCTGTTGTTTATACAACCAGTTCGAAATTGAGTCCAGTTAAAAGAATATTAACCATGGTTTTTACCAAAACCGTCGCAATTTTTCTTATTATTCACCACAATGTTTTGTAATTGTGGTAAATAATACATTTTTCACAACAACCAATTTTGACCATGGTTAAAAAATTAATGAAAATGAAAAATAACCAGCAAAAAAGCCTCCTTCCGTGCGCCCCCAAATCAAAATACTTTATCAAAAAACCCACTTCCTTTCTCAACTAGCCGAGACCTTCTCAATCAGTTAAAATTGCAACATCTTCACAATGGGTTGAGGGTAAGTTCGATCTTTTACTCTGCTCTCTTAGTTTCACTTAGGAATTGATGGTTTTTTTCTTTCTTTTTTCGACACCAATCCATTATATATTGAAAGGAAAGGGGAGGCCACCTGCAAGATGTCTGGATAGTACTTCAACGCACCAGTCAAGGGCTTTTTTTTTGGTGAGGCATACACTGCCAACTCAATTCAATGGAGGTAGCGCCTCGATTTGATGGCCACTTGAAAGAATGTATGAACGTGTTTACAATGATAAATCAAGTAGTATACATTATGGTCGTATTTTTTTTTTAAGTTATAGTTTATGCAATTAAATTTTTATGGAATTTCTTTTGATACTCTAGTTTCTCATATAGGGATTTAGGGAACATAATAACCCAACTTTATGAAAGAAAGTGACATGATTAAGAGAAAAAATTAGAAAAGTACCATTCTCCATCATTCGTTTTAAGAACTATTCGATTGGATATATCTTTTTTTTACTTTGAAGTAAATGTATATTACTTGATATATATAAATATTCTTTCTGATTTAGATTATAGTCTTCATGCTTGAGAACTGATTTTTACTTATGTTTATTGCTTTTTTGCTGAAAACTGAAATCATGGCATGTTCTAATAATAATTAGGTGTAATAAGATGTTAGAAATATACTAGAAAGTTTTTTGTGAACATGAGAATGTAGAGTTGAAGTCAAGTATAAGAGGGACAATGATTCAGTTTGTTGTTCTTAGAAGACTATTCAAGAATGGTAGATGGTACTTCAATGAATCTCCTTCAAAAAGCTAGATCATAATTCTAGTCCTATGCCAAGAGACCTTACAGAATCCTAACAAATTTATCACAAATGACATATCTGCACAAGTTATATTGGATAATCGAAAAACAAACAAATGCCTCCATCTAGCATGCCTAGTATTGAATTTTTTTAAAGTACCTTTGCCATAATTTGTTTCCTCTACTGCTCATATTTCTCCATCTCCACATCAACAGAAACAATATCACACTTAGAACAGAACCCCACCCCAAGACTAGCATATGAATCAATGGAGCTACCCACTTGCAAATATTTCAAACATAAAAGCATTGCACCTTTAAAATCATGAATACTCTTCCAAGAATCGCTTTTCAACCTTATAAACTTAATTAGATTTACCAAAACCAAAGTTATGTGCACTACAATTAGAATTGGTTGCCAAGTTGACCCTTAATTTCTATTTGCCTTGCAAGTAAAGATTTTAAATGATTTTGTTATAAGCATCTTCTGTCAAATAATCAACCTTAAATTTCCCTCCATTAAAACTTGTTGTAGATGCAAAATTTAGCATATATAAGAAAGTTCTAAGTCCTGACTGCAAAATGTTTCATTCTTGAACTTAATGCAAAATTAAGACAAAAGATTTTACAAAATATGTTAGCAAATTATTGAGATTTCTTGTTTAATGTTTGTAAATCCTTCAAATTCAGATTCCCTACTTTGAAATTATTGAGATTTCTTGTTTAATGCTTGTGAATCTTTCTAATTTTTTCTTCGTACAATCCTCAATGAAGGCATGTCATCATATGACTAGCATTTTGGCTTGTTTGCATCTTTCAACTTCTTAAATAAGCTTTCCATGGCTTGTATTTCCATTAGTTTTGAATCCCATGGGTTTTGTTTTTATTAGTTTTGCATCATTTATATAAAATTTAGTTTATATGTTTTCTTTGCTTTTTATGATAGAAATGTAGTTGATGTTGATTGATTAAGAATCTCAAAAAGATAGAACAAAACTTATTAATTGGCTTGGTGAATTTCTTACCATAGGTATGTCAACCAAATTTGTTATATGATGTTTTGAACTTGAATTACATTATTATTATTATATATATATCATATATATAAAATGGAAAACAACTAAGAATATTTCCATCTTTCAATTATAAATGATTAATTAATTCCATATGTGTATATGTGTGTGTGTGTGTGTATATACACACATATTTGATTGAAGCCATGGTCAAAGAGACTAGGCGTTAATAGTTACAACGACTCTCAAATCTAAAAGAAAAATAAGGCACAACTAAAGGCTTTTAGCTGCTAGTGTAAAGGAGATATTCACACTATGATCACACCTTGCAGTCTATGGGTTCACACCAAGGTATACACATTGGATTTATCGTGGTGGGAGCTTGGAGTCAAGAGAACACAACGGCTGCAAGACAACAAAAGATGACCTAAGGTAAGTTATACCTACCTTTTTCAACATGCCATTGTAGCATGTCTTTAGAGAATTTCAGCAGTTAAGAGATTATATTTATTGGTCAAATTTTTTCAGAGGAGTTGGGGATCTCAAAACTATTTAAAACTCTATCTTTGTCAAAAGAAACCTACAAAATCCTAGGTAACAATTTGAGAATTTGTTGCCTTGTTGTGCAAAGTTAATTTTACAATTACTTCCACTGTCCATCTACTATATTTGCTAAGTGGTATATATATACATAATTGTTCCAAAATAATGTGTCTGAGTCTAGTATAAATTATAGTACAGTTGCCTTTCTATAATTTATTTTTTGCAACCAAATAGGTCTACTAGAAATGTTTGACAAAGAAGTAAAGTGACTAACAGGTTACCAGACACTAATTATGAAATTATGTTTGAAGAAAAAGCATCAAATAAGGTTAATTTCTAGATGCTTTGGTCATTCGTTAGAGATTGTAAATTATGTTCTAAAATAGTGTGAACCACCCTAGTCTATACAAGAACCTAGGATAAACTAATAAAATCTGAATTTATTGGATAAAAATTAATGTCTAATTCTAATTTGGTTGTTTAGAAGTCATTCTTTTCCTTGAGATCTTATAGAATTTTGAGTATGCAGTCTGTTTGGGACCTTATCTCATTTGCTAAGAAGTGGTTTTATAACTATAGAACAATGTTATTGTTCCACCTGACTACAAAGAAAATTTTTAAAGTCATTTTTACATAATGGTGTGACTGGAAGGCTCAAATAAATTGTAAGTACATTGGTTACAATAAAGCAAAAGAAGAGAACTTGTCTTCAATTCCCAAACCAATTCAATTGAAAGAACTCATTGGGCAATTGTTACATACTTTCATTTATTACCAAAACTAGTTTTGATTTACATTGCAACTCATTCAGAAATACATTAATTGTGTAACATGAATATGTTGGCATGATTGAATGTTTGTCATCTAGCATTTCATTTTTTGAACCTATATCCTTTATTGTTTCCATTTTCTACTTTTTTGGTGCTTATCACTAGCGTTGTTTTCTTATATGGCGTTTCATGTCATTGATGCTTAAGTAAATGTTACATGTCCCAAATTCATTGTCAGACAGGTGCTTTCAAAATTTATGCTCTCCCTTAATGCATTCTATGCTGAAATGTTAGTTTACGATATAAGTCATAGTAATGCAATATTTTTTTGAATGCTATTAAATGTTACCATAAGTTGAGGAGGTTTAGAGGAGTTATATTTTTATATTTTATTGACTTTCTAATGTGATCTTTGATATTATAATGATATGCAACAATTTCTAATATTGTATTGGCTTTAGTATGGATTATTTGGTGAATGTTTTCTTGACTTGAAGGCTTTGTTGGTGAATGAGAATTGAGATGACTGCTTATGCTTGAGTTGGTGTGAATGACTGCTTCACTACTTGTGCTTGATTTTAATTTGAGTTGGTGATTGGTGAATTATTGCTTTTGCTTGATTTTAATTTGGTGAATGACTTACTTTTCAACAGTTTAATTTAGTTAGGGACTTAGGGTATGAACTAATGAATAATCATTATGAATTATGAAAGACTTTGTTGAATTGTGGAATGAGTGATTGAATACTTGAATTATTGATTCTTTTAACTACCTTGCTTGTATATATTTCATTATAGACTCACAAAAACCTCCTAGCAAGAAAGGCAAAACAACTTTGCATTTTTTCTTTAGGCCTATAAGGAAGACTACACAGAATGAGGAATCTAATGATTAGCAACACGCCCTTCCAATTGAGAATCAAGAATCTTCTCCTCCGATTGAAAATCAAGAATCTTCCTCCAATTGAAAATCAAGAACCTTGTCCTTCAGTTAGAAATCAACAATCTTCTCCAACTGAAAATCAACAATCTTCTCCGAATGAAAATCACCAATCTCTCCCGGTTACACACTCATCTTCTGAAATTGAAGGGGATCCAAGAAAAAGAAAGAGAATGTGTGATTGGCCTATTGTTAAAAGGGATGAGATCAGATAGACATATTTGAATGCTGGGCCTTATCAACCCAAACTTCAAAAGTATAAAGGTTGAGAATATAATTATAAGTCTCATCATTTTCAATATAATTGGTTTAACTAGTTCAATTGGTTAGACTATTCTCCTACCACACATAATACTTACTGCTTTCCATGCTTTCTTTTTGGAGAAAATTTTAATGCATCTTCAACTTTGACCTTAGTGACTGAAGGATTTGATAATTGGAAGAGAGTTAAACAAGGTAAGAAGTTTGCATTTCTTGGTCATTTGGTTCATAATGTATTCATGCTTTGATGAGGCCATGTCAGCATATTGATAAAGTGATTAATAGAATTAATAAAAAAGAAGTTGAGAAAAATTGGTTGCAATTGAAGATAACGATCAGGAGTGTTCGGTATCTAGCATTGCAAGGTTGTGCTTTTAGAGGTCATGATGAATCTCAAAATTCTTTGAACCGTGGAGATGTAATTGAACTGATTGATTGGGCTAGAGATTTGAGTGAAAATGTGAGAAATGTTGTATTGAACAATGCATCCAAGAATGCCAAATACACTTCTCCATAAATCCAGAAAGAGATTTTGGCAACCATGGCCAACATCGTCCGTCAGATGATTCGATAGGAAATTGGAGATGCTTGCTTCTCTCTTCTAGCTGATGAAGCACAAGATGAATCAAATCAAGAGCAAGTGGCCATTTCTTGAGATTTGTAAACTCTGCAGGTATCTTGATTGAGCGATTCTTTGCTATCAGGGGTGTATCTAATACTTCTTCAAAAACACTTAAAGGGGTGATTTCTAAAGTTATTTCCCAATACAATCTTCAAGTTCATAAATTGAGAGGTCAGGGGTATGATGGTGCTAGTAACATGCGTGGCCAATGGAATGAATTGCAGGCATTGTCTCTCAGAGATTGTCCATATGCATACTATGCCCATTGTTTTGCTCATAGGTTGCAATTGATATTGGTTGCTGCAGCAAAGCAAGGTGATCCAATTTGGGACTTCTTTTCTGTACTGGATGATGTCATTAACATTGCCAAATCTTCTTCTAAGCGCCACATAGAGTTGCAAGCAGTCGAGAGAATAAATTGAGAAAATGTTGGCAAGTGGAGAGTGTGAATCTAGAGGAGATGCTAATCAGATGATATCTTTACAACGTTCGGGTTCTACTCGTTGGAGTTCTCATTATGAATTTGTTCAAAGTATGATAGGTATGTATGCCGCAACTTGTAAGATGCTTGAGGATCTCATTTCAAGTACTTCCAATGCCAAGGCTCGAGCAGAAATTCGGGTTGCTTACAATAATATTGAAACCTTTGGTTTTGTGTTTGGCTTGCACTTAATGAGGGCAATTATGGGAATCATTGATTTTCTTTGTCAAGCATTTCAAAAGGAATCTGCTGACATTTTGGTTGCACTGTTTCCCCTGCAAAAACTCTTCTTGAAGAGTTACAAGAACAAGGATGGGAGAAATTAATTCAAGAAGTTAAAAAGATTTTTGCTCAACACATAAAATCCCCATACCTGACCTAAACACCAACCTTGGTCGTGGTAAGAGGCAAATCACTGTTGAGCATCATTACCATTTTGACATTTTAATTAGTGCATAGATTTTCAATTGGTAGAGTTGAACTTGAGGTTTAATGAGAAATCTATTAGATTGCTTGAGCTTAGTGTGGCATTGGATCTGAAAAGTTATTTTGAATCATTTAATGCAGATAATATATATAGGCTTGTTAGTGGAGTTTTATCCTGATGATTTTGATCAACAAGAAAGGCATGCTTTGAGGAGTGAATTGAAATATTATATAGCTCATGTGTTCTAAATCCTCAATTTCAAATGCCTACCCTTGCAAAATTATGTGAGAAGCTGGTCGAAACAAGAAGGTCAGACAACTACAAAATGTTAACTAGATTGATTCGTCTTGTGTTAACTTTACCTGTTTCTACAGCTACAACTGAGAGATCATTTCTAGTAATGAAGCATGTGAAGACTGCAATTTGCAACAAAATGGATGATGAGTTTATTGCTGATAGTTTGAAAGGGAGCTTGTTAGTAAGATAGATCTAGATTCTCTTGTTGATGAATTTGCTAAATTAAAGAATCATCGAGTTCAACTTACTTTTTAGCTTAGTACTTGATTTTGATTTGTTGAACACTTTTTTGTAATGTATTTGACTTTTTGTTCTCTTTTGAAAATTTTGCATTTATATTTGGTCCGGCTAGGGGTAGTCCGGCATACTGGCTACGCCCCTTACGCCCCTGCTGCAGGATATACAGATATGGGTTTTCTATTTAGTAATTTTATTCGGTGTTATCTTTTTTATTTTGTTGTGAATTGCTTTTGTCTTCTTCTTGCATGTTTATTCATTTTATTTGCCTTCTTGCATGTTTTCAGTGAAGTATTTGGCATTCGAGTGCCCAGATTTTTCTTATTTTTGGGTCATTTCTTAATTTTTAGAGAACTTTTTACCTCTCAAGTGCACAAAATTTGGGCCATGTTTCATGTAGGGCTGGCCAATAGATTTCGGGGGTCCTATACGTAATTTAAATGGGGACCCCCTTTTAAAAAAATTTAGAATAAATACAATTTAAATTGGCCTTTAAAAAAATAAAATCAAATTTGTAGGTATAAGGATTTCAACTTCTAACCTATAATTAAAGATGAAAACTTCAATGCATAAGTCCACCACTATGCTAAAGAACAATTTATGCAAAAAATGTATACACATTATTTTTATTGTCTTTTTTCAACATATACTTGAAAAACTCAATTGTAAATATTTTGACACTTTCCAGCTGGGGGCCCTAATCGACTGCTTTGGTCGATTAGCATCAGGGCCAGTCCTGGTTTCATGATACAATTCTAAGCACGCATGTTTAAATTCATACAAAAGCTTTTGAAGAATTATGGCTGTATTTTATGCGTTAGGGAGTATCCTATTCGATTTTTGTCCCCAAATATTAATTAACCATGTTTATTTCAGTATGTATGTTTGTGCAATTAAATTTGTTGTTGCATTAGGGATTGACTTAGAGGTGTAAAGATGGGTGGGCCACTCTGTTGGACCAAGCCCGCCTGGAAAAGCTCGGAACCGTGGGCTGGCCTGTAGCGACCGGAATTTTCTTAAATGAAAACTCCTATTTTTAAAAGATTTTAAAAGAATTGAAGCGTGTCGCTACCACCCTAATTCCATTATTTTAATATTGGTCACGATAACATGTTTTAAAAAATTCGAGCTGCTCATCTAATTTATCGTAAAAAAAACGCAAGTTTGTGATTAACTGGACTTTATTTCCGTTATCAAAGAGAATCTCTTTTTGTCTGGCCCGAATCGCAAGTCTTATAAAGCAGCTTTTTTGTGTTCAAACACAAATAGTAAAGTCTTGTGACTAAGTGTCAAATCAGAATCTCTAGACCAATTTTTTTGTTTTGAAGCGTAAGTTATCTCTTACTTATATTTAAGTCCAACTTAATTTATTATAAGCCCAAATTTTAAATTCAAGTTCTAATCTACTTTAATCCAATACAGTCCAAGCCTTTTAATTATTTAAGCCCAATTGAAGGCCCAATTTGAATTCAAGCACAGCCAAACAATACTTAGACTACTTCAACAGTCTTTGAAGACACGTTGAAGAATCTGTCCACAACCAAATCTGTTGCCAACGTTCTCCTCCAGATTTTCTGTGACCCCTCACTCCCAGATTTTCTGTTAACCACATCACCTGAAATCCCTCAAGTAGCATCCCCACTACACCCTCAAATCTGATTCTCAGCAACAGACGTCCCAAATTGCAAGTGTATATATATGTGACATTGAGACTTTATTCTAATCACAGCAAACGAACCCACTCTTAGAGTACATTTCGACAAGGAAATTCAGTTCAGATATATTACACACCTACGGCCAGAAATTTCAGCAAGCAAACTCAGCAATACATTTTATAGACACACACATGCACCCTTTTCTTTCCATACACACCGCAATTTCATATACACAGAAACACAAACATTCACAAATTTCCAATACAAATCCAGTCGAACGATACAAACAGATTTACACACAAATACATACACTTCATAATCAAAGTGGCATTCACTCTACACGTCCCTAAATACAGGTATACACACATACACTGGGCAACTACATTTTTTTCACACATGAACACACCTACGAGTGAGGCAGTCTATACTGCCTTTTCCCCCAAACCTTCGGACTGGCCTCGAACGAACTCACTGCCTCCTTCTTCATCCAACCCACTATTACGGCCATCACTCCCCACTTCACCCCTTCATTTCACCACCGCCGAACGGCCTCCACCGGCCACCACCTTCGACTCCCAATCTTCTCAATCGAAAACAAAAGCCAAAACTCAAAGAAACCAGAGACCTACCTTAGTCGGCGTTGCTAGAAATCCCACGAACCATCACTCGAACCCACATTCAGACCCCTACTACCCGCTATCTTGCGAGCCACTCCGAACCGCTACCGCGAATTCACGAGCTCACCCGTGACCCACAGTCATCGAAACACTCGAACCAAGCACCCAAATTGCGAGCCATTTCGAACTCGGCCTTTGAACCACCCGCGAACCTGGGACCCGTCTGGCCGCGAACCTTATTTTTTTCTGTCGATTACGAACCCACCATGCTGTTCTCGAACCCACACCGCCACTCGAACCTTCAACCTTAAATTTTTGAGCTCCCATCGTCACCCTCCCACTCACTCAGACTCTCTCCCTCTGGTTCTTCTATTTCAATTCAATTTAGGGCCGATTTGGTTTAGAATTAGGGATTTTCCTCATGAGGGAAATTAGCCGAAATGGCCCATGCCTTTAAAAAAAATTTATTGGAACAACCTCTGTATCCTTTGACTAGAAAAAGAAGGATTAAAGGGTGAAAAAATTGCATAAAAAATTTAAAAGGCCAAATTACAAACTTGCCCTGTCTTTCCCAAATCCTTCCTTCTGCAATCAAAGACGTATAATGATGGATTTGAAGCATCTAAGAAGATTTTAAAGTTTTGATGGCAATGAATAGAATTGACATTCTGGACCAATCTCTTCTTAGGCCTGGAAGAATAGATAGGAAAATTGAATTCCCAAATCTGAATGAAGAGACTCGGTTTGACATTTTGAAGATACACTCGAGGAAAATTAATTTGATGAGGGGGATTGATCTGAAGAAAATTGCTAAGAAAATGAATGGAGCATTTGACGCTTAGCTTAAGGCTGTTTGCACATAAGCGGGTATGTTTGCTTTGAGAGAGAGGAGGCTTCATGTGACTTAAGAAGGACTTTGAAATAGCTGTTGCCACTACACTAGTATAATCTTCATCATTATCTTTCTGTTTGTGTCCAAGAAATGAGAAGCTTTTCATGTTTTGCTTCTCATTTTGCAGATAGGCCATTGGCGTGTGGCACTAATTGTTTGGAGATGTAGCTTAGTTTTCGATTCTATAGACAAGATTGTAAATCTTTTCAAACATCTTTTACTTGGATTGGTTTTCTTCACAATTAGATGGTGGGATCTTGGGGGTTGGAAGGGGGAGGAGCCCCCTTCCCGTGGGTTCGAGGGCAGTGCCCCTGAAAATTTTTTTATATTATGAATTTTTGAAAATAAAATTGCATTAGAAATGTTAGAATGCATAAAAATTTTAAATATGAGATGTCATTATGCAGCCATTTGGACTTTCTAGGAAAAGGAGAGCTCTGAATTCAACTGATAAGTGGATAACAGCGCAATTGGCGTTATGTTCCAGAGCGTAACGGATAACGTACTGTTATGATCATACGCGATTCAAAATTGCCGCCCAACCTACCTCGTAACTCCTAGCACTCAATGATGAACATATCTAACAATGTTTATGGGTTCACAGTCGAGGTAATGCCGAAAACATATTCAAGTTGAATTTTAATGCTTTACTGTATAACATCTATACCAAAGCGTTAGGAAATAAAGTTATGGCCATACTATCAACCCCATTTTGATTTGCCACAAAGTTATGATGAATGTGACATGTGTTTACACCACCAACCGGAGATTATAGAAAAATGTGCTCTTCCGATCTCCAAAATCACCCGAAATGTTTACTAACTAACGTCTATACTGAAAGCATTTGAAATTATAGTTACGGCTGCACAATCAACCCTATATGATTGTTTACAAAGATTTAATAAATATGAGATGTTGGTATACCAAAACTGAAGATTCTAGGAAAATAAGAGCTTCAAAATCACTCAATAAGTGGATAGCGGTGTTATTGGCCTTACATTCTGAAAAGTAACATACATTGTGCTGTTATCAGCTTAAGGAATTTGAAATTTTCTCTCCAAAATGTGAGGTGTCGTTACACCACAAGTATGAGATTTTGGAAAAAAGAGAGCTCCAAAATCACCCTAGAAATACATAACTGTCCACTTGGCGTTACAGTCTAAATAGTAACAAATATAGGTACGCTACGAGCATAATGGATGCGAAACCCTTTCCCAACATACCGAGCAACTAGTACAGGACCAAAATTAATATATCTAATAAGATTCCAAATTTTCCTCATGGCTATCATGCCAATGTGCTCGACAAGTGGGAATTGCAACACTTTAGTTAGTAAAATCTATGTCGAAAGTATTGGGACATAGAGTCAGGGAAGCACAATCAACCCCTTTGTTTTAATGAATGTTAGGTGTCGTTGCACTACAAGTATGAGATTGTGGAGAAAGGAAAGCTCCAAAATCACACGAGAAATGGATAACTGCCCCTTTGGCATTACATCCTAAATACTAATAAACATCGGTCTGTTATGAGCATAACGGATGCGAAAACCCCTACCAACATACCTAACAACTACTTTTGGGCCAAGATGAACATATCTAATGAGATTCCAAGATTTCCTCACCGCTATCATGCCAACGTGCTCCAAATATAGGGAAGAGAATGCTTTGTTAACTAAGTACTAATGAACATCAGTCTGCTATTAGTATAATGGATGTGAAACCCCCTTCCAACATACTGAGCAGCTAGTCCTGGATCAAGATGACCATATCTTGTGAGATTCCAAGTTTTCGTCACAGCTATCATGCCGACGCACTCCAAATATAGGAAAGATGTCGAAGTTGTTAACTAACAACTACGTCGAAAGCATTGGGACATGGAGTTAGGGAAGCCCAATAAACCCCCATGTTTTAATGAATGTCAGATACTGTTACACCATAAGTATGAGATTTTGGAGAAATGAGATATCCAAAATTACCCAAGAAATAGATAATCGCCCCCTTAGCGTTACAGTCTAAATACTAACGAACATTAGTCTGTTATAAGCATAATGGATGCGAAACCCGATCTCAACATACCGAGCAACTAGTACAGGACCAAGATGAACATATCTAAGGAGATTTTAATTTTTTGTCACCATTATCATGCAATGTGCTTGACAAGTGGCCATTACAATACTTTAGTAAGTAACATCTATGTCGAAAGCATTGTGACATAGGGTTAGGGAGGCCCAATCAATCCCCCATGAGTTTAATGAATGTGAGGTGTCATTACACCACAAATACGATATTGTGGAGAAAGGAGACCTCTAAAATCACCTGAGAAAAAGATAACTGTTTGTTTGGCATTATCTTCTAAAGACTAACAGACATCGGTCTGTTATGAGTATAAGGATGTGAAACCCTCTCCTAGTACACCGAGCAACTAGTCCTAGACCAAGATGAACATATCTTGTGAGATTCCAAGTTTGCATCACCGCTATCATGCCAACGCGCTCCAAATGCAGGAAAGATACCGAAGTTGTTAACTAACATCTACGTCGAAAGCATTGGGACATGGAGTTAGGGAAGCCCAATCAAACCCCCATATTTTAATGAATGTGAGGTGTCGTTACACCACAAGTATGAGATTGTGGAGAAAGGAGAGCTCCAAAATCACTCGAGAAATAGATAACTGACCCCTTGGTGTTATGGTCTAAATACTAACAAACATTGGTCTTCTATGAGCATAATGGATGCGAAACTCCTTCCCAACATACCGAGAAACTAGTCTTGGATGAACATATCTTGTGAGATTCTAAGGTTTCGTCACCGCTATCATGCCGACGCACTCCAAATGTAGAAAAGATGCCAAAGTTGTTAACTAACAGCTACGTCTAAAGTCTTAGGACATAGAGTTAGGGAAGCTCAATCAACCCCCCATGTGTTTAATGAATGTGAGGTGTCGTTATACACAAGTACGAGACTGTGGAGAAAAGAGAGTTCCAAAATCACCCGAGAGAAAGATAACTGCTCGTTTGATGTTACCTTCTAAAGACTAATGGACATCGGTCTGTTATGTGCAATAACGGATGGAAAACCCCCTCCCAGTATACTGAACAACTAGTCCTAAACCAAGATGAACATATCTTCTAATATTCCAAGTTTTCATCACCGTTATCATGCCAATGCGATCCAAATGTGGGGAAGATGCCGAAGTTGTTAAGTAGCATCTACGTCGAAAGTATTGGGACATGGAGTTAGCCAAGCCAAACAGGCCCTCCATGATTTAATGAATGTGAAGTGTCATTACACAACAAGTATGAGCTTGTGGAGAAAGGAGAGCTCTAAAATCACTCGAGAAATAGATAATTGCATGCTCAGTACTACGCTCTAAGGACTAATGGACATCGGTATGTTATGAGCATAATAGATATAAAACACCCTCTCAGCAGACTGAGAAATTGCTAATGGTCCAAGATGAACTTAATGAATGAGATTCAAACTTTCTCTCACCGCTATCATTCCAACGCGCTCTACGAGTTAGCACGGTAATGCTTTACCAAGTAACATCTTTGTTGAAATGATGGAGACACAGAGTCATAGTACCACAGTCAACCCACCAAGTTTTAACGACTGTGGGGTATTGCTACACCACATGTAGGAGATTATAGAGAAAAGTAGAGCTCCAAAATCTCCTGAGAAATAGATAATGGCCCGCCTGGCATTACGTTCTAAAAACTAGCGGACACGTGATGTGATGTCGCATCCCAACATAGTAATTGACTAAGTCTACAGCTGCGCGATTGGCGTTACATTCTAAAGAGTAATGGAGGTCAAGGTGTTATATGCATAATTAATTTGTTCTCACATCTAAACCCGCCGCGTAGCATCTAATTGCCCTGATTGGTGGCCCTGGTAAAAGAGAACTACAAATTCTACCTAAATATGTATAATGGTGTTGTCATTGTTATTTATCGAATTATAATGGCTATTTTTACGTTATGGACAGAAAACCATTTTTTTTTACCACTTGGTATAATTAATAGATGCTAACATTGTTTCAAGCTAGTTACACATTAATACATTAAAAAGGCGCACGAACGCATTCCAAAAAATATTTGCTTGACCATTCCCCTTGTGCTTCCAAGTCCATCCACCCTCGACTTTCTCCTAAAAAATAACATGATAACATACTGCAATACACACTGTATATGAAATATCCACAGATGCATTTAATGTAGAAAAATGATGTTAGTCCATGTGTTAACAATTATTTAAACATATTCGATTGTCTCTCTTTACGCATAGAACTAATAATTTACTCATGTAATGTATTGCACTACATATGATTTATTTCTTAAAATTATCAAATCAAATCTTAGAATAGAGGTATAGCTATATAAAAGATCATCTAACAATTATTGTCGTTACGAATTTCAAATAACGGCACATGTGCCATTAAGTTGCACTATATAATATACTTAAAAGAAAGGTGTCAATGTACTTACAAATACCAAGTGACTTCACGTCTTCATCAATATAACATGATACACGATAAATTCGATACTAGAAAGCGTTTGAAAAGCAAAATAACGCTAGTAATACCGTTATATGTTCTGTATAACAGTACCACTTGCGTTATGTCACAATTACATTACTAAAAGTGGCTTCTCACAAAAATCATACAATCACTTTAAAAATATAGTCCTATAGAGGTTGTGGTGTATAAATACCTCTGTCTCTTCTGTACAAAACCAAAACAACCTTAAAAGCAAAATAACACTATTAATGCCGTTATGTGTTCTCTATAATAGCACTACTGGTGTTATGATGCGATTATATTACCAAAATTGACTTCTCACAGCAAAAATCATACAATCACTTAAAAAATGTAGTCTTATAGAGATTGTGGTGTATAAATACCTCTCGCTCTTCTATATAAAACCAAAATAACCTTAAAATCAAAAAAACGCTATTAATGTCATTATGTGTTCTGTATAACAGCACTACTGCCTTATGATACAGTTACATTACCAAAAGTGGCTTCTCACAACAAAAATCATACAATCACTTAAAAAATGCAGTCATATCGAGATTGTGGTGTATAAATATCTCTATCTCTTCCTTATAAAACCAAAATAACCTTAAAATCAAAATAACGCTACTAATGCTGTTATGCGTTTTGTATAGCAACACTACTGGCGTTATGATGCGATTACAATACCAAAACTGGTTTTCCACAACAAAAATCATACAATCACTTTAAAATAGTAGTCTTATAGAGATTGTAGTGTATAAATACCTCTTGTAGAGATCGTACAGATTGTAGTGCTCCAGTGATGCAACGACGAAGTAGATCGAGAACCTTTATTTACTCACATTTCTACAAATAACTATTGGTTAGAGATGAGTATTGCTTCAGATCAAAGCAGAAATAGAAGAGAGAAGTTTGGTGGAAGAGATAGATGTAGCAGAGTCCCACCTTCTTCCCCTCATTCCCGCGCGTCTGCACCTCCTGCCTGGTTTCTTTGCACGTATGTTTCTTCTTTTTGTTTATAATTTTTTTTATATCCTCAAAGGTAAATTTGATATTTTACATTATATTTTATTATTATTTGAGAGAGTAGGCTATTTATCCAAAAATTTATAAAGTCATGCCTCTTAAATGAAGTTTTGTTTTGACTTGGCCATTTGCACAAAGACGCCTTTTCTTGAAAACTTATTTGATCTTCAGGTCCCCAAGTTTGAATCATGATCAATATGGTCTGCATCTCAATTCCAAGTCCTTAGTTAGTCCTTGCGTTTTATTCTATGTGATTTCAGTCCGTACGGTTCTATTGGTGTTTAAATTGACTCAAAAGCTTTGGTCTTATTGATTTCCGTCTCGCATTTTTTTGAAAACCTCTATTTCAGTCATCAAAATTTTAGAGTTATTCATTTCAGTCCCTAAAGATTTAAAAGTTTATATTTTGAGCCAAAACTTTCAAAGTTTATCTTTTCATTTCATACTTTTATTGGATTTAAAATATTTTCAAATTTCTAACATTTCAATTATTTAATTACTAGACGAGAAGCATAACTTGACACATAACTAACTACCCATTAGCTCAAACTTCAAGGGGAAAGCAAATTAAGGTAGATTTCCTATTCAAAGTTATTTTCAAAGTTATGTGTGCACTTTTATGAAAAGTATGATACAATGCTATATTATGTGATTATGCATGTGCTGTATGTGATTTATGAAAACATGGAAAGTATGCGCATAATTAGCTCACCTTAATCGAGAGCCCACAGATTTAGTTCGTCATTTTGACGAGCCCACAGACATAGACAATTGGTTTGCATTAAGACAAGCCTACAGACATAATTTGTATGTGTACATGTGTTAATTACATAATATGTATTGCATATTTTAAAGATAGTGCACGGGAATCTACTGAGTGTTTCTTCGAAACATTCACCCTTTATTTCAAAAATTTTAGGGTCTGGAGCTAGCAGCGACTTGATCAGCAATGGCAATTGGTGTAAAAAAGAAAAGAAATGAGTTGTTTCCGTATTTGAATTATTAGAAGTTATTTAAGTATTATTTCAAAGTTCAAAGGTTGTGACAATGGTTACTTTGGAAAAATATTTATGAAATTTTATATTATGTTGTTTATTTTAAACAAAGATGAATGTTTAAGTTTTCCACACTTTAAAATGAGATAGAATGGATTTGGTAGCGTCTCGGGGGGCGTTACATGGCCAATAACATGCCATTCTGAGTAGAGGGCTGTTGCCCCGCGGTCGATCAGGCCGGCCGTTCAAAGATGCCGGCCACAAGGTTTAACCGCTAGCCCGTGAGAAAAACTAAAAAAATTGTTTTGGTAATTAAAGCTGCCTGAAGTAGTAGCCTGCTGCTACAGTGTAGCGACCAAGAAAATTAAAATTCAATTTTATTACTTTAACTCATGTCACTACGGCTTTCTTGACTTTTCAAACTTTTTATATACTCGTCAAACTGAACCGAATTTTGTTATGGGAACGGAAAATTACATAACTTAATAATAAGTTTAAATTTGACCTAAATAATTCAAAACTTATTAAACTAAATTCTAATGAATTAATTTAAATAGACGAACCAACTTATATAACATTTCACCAACGACAATCGAACCTTCAAAGTTATATATCAAGATGTCAACTCTTAATTAGTTTCTATGAGCACCAAAACTTTATAAAAAAAATACTTAGTCCCTAAAACCTTTCTATCACCATACTATTTAAAGCCTCAAAACACTCCCATTTCACCTCCTAGACTCATTTCTCCCAGCAATAAGGTAACCCTCTCCCTTTCTCCATTTTCTTCTTCTTATCTTCTCTTCTCTCTTCTTACTCTTCTTACTTCTTATATTCTTATTCTTTAAAAATCAACAACTAACAATGTTATGCTTTCTTGGAAAGAAAAACATCTAGCTTCAAGCTAAACATCAAGCTATATATCAAAAGCCAACAAGAATAAAGGTAAACAACTCTTCTCTTGTTATATGTTCATCCATTCTTTACCATGAAAACTCAAACATCTATTTCAAAAGATAAAAAATAAAAAATAAAGGATTTTCATAACACATTTCACATATACATTATGCAATCATCACTTTTCCTCATAAATCATCAAAAAAAAAAAAACTGAAACCGCAGCCTCGGTCAACAAACAAAAAACCCAAAAATGTGTCATCTCCATTTCTTCACCGAACACCACAAACTTGGTGTCTATGGCTTCCTCTCACTGCAAAGAACACGAATATATAAATATTTTGGCCGGAAAGCAACCATACTCACCAGAAAATTGTCAAAAACACCAAGTACTTTCACCATAAACCACCACCATACCTCTTAAAACTTACATAGTTGGAAAGAGCTCACCGAGAGCTTACTATTTCACCAAATTTTTGCTTCCAATCACTGGATTTTGGTCGGATTTGATTCTCATCTTTTCCCCTTGTTTGAAAGCCCACCAACGTTTATCTTCCTCTTTCCATTGTGTAATACACCAAAAACATTAGAGCTAAGACAATTACCATTGGGTTTTTGCATTTTTAGTCCCCAAAAGTTTTAAAACCGTGTAAATAAGTCTTAAACTTAGTTGACCGGAAAGTTGTTATTTAAATCAAAGTTGGTATTTTAAATAATTAATTTCGGCCCCCTAAACTTTCAAGTTCTGCATAATTGGTCCCTAAACTTTTAATTATAGTCACGTAAGTCCATAAACTTTTAATTTAACTAAAACTGACCCTCAAACTATCCAAACATATTAAATTAAGGTCCTTTAACTATTATAATTATTCAATTTAACCCCTAAACAATTTAATTACTCCATAAAGGTCCTAAACCCTAAACCAATCAAATTAATTGTGAGCTCTAACACTCATAAGTGATCAATTAGATCCTCGAACATTTTAAGAATCTAAAATCTTAACACATTAACTTTCATAAATATGTATTAAAGTTTAAGATTCTCTTTTCAATGATAATTCAAACATCCTACATCACTTTAAACTTTCATTTGCTAGACGAGGGCGCTTTAAGGTGGGTTTTAAGCAAACTTTAAGCACTTTAAGCATCACAGCTCTTCCAACATTTCAAGCAAACTTTTTCAAGACTGTTAAGGTGGGTTTTAAATTATGCAAATTCTAGTTGATTGATCATGTCCTTTCCATATGTGTTGATTATGGTTGTGATTTGAATGCGTGAAAATATTTACCAAGAACAGCAAATTGGTCCGGGCCAAAAATAGGCCCTTGGGAAAGCCCACCGTGCAATTATACGTACTAGCACTAGTATGTTTTTAGGGATCGCCAATTGGTCCGGGGTCGAAAGTAGGCCTTTGGGATAGCCCACAATACAACTTTAAAATTTTAGAATTCAAAGAGTAGAGTTTACGATTATGATGGTATATTTGGTTTGACGTGGATTAATTGATTTGCCCCCAATTGAGTTTAATATTATTATTATGTTCACCCAAACTTTCCCTCCTTATAGGTTAAAGGGTCGGCTCTGGTCGAGGCGACGAGCAGGGTCAACTAAATATTTTGACCAAATGATTATGCATTGCCATTTTTGCTAAATACTTTATCGGTATTATATTCTGAACGATTACTTTTGTTGAAAACTATAAACATATATTTTGGGTATTATGCAATTGAAATGATCATCATGTTTCTACACCTATTCTATCTTTATTAGTTTATCTATTTAAAAAAAATTTTACTCGTTAAATTCAAAATGAAAAATGTGATTTTTAGTAGCGTTCCAAACCTTGACAAACTGGGGCATTACTATGTGGTATTAGAGCAAGGTCTACCTTTCTGTAAACTTGCTAAAATTTCTCAATTTTATATAGTTAAAATTTTAAAAGTTGAAATATTTTATGAGATTTTCTGCATGCTCTCGTCACGCTGTGCCGACTCCGGAATGGTTAAGTATTTTAAAATAATTCTATTGATTGAAGTTGAAAGATTGTCTTTGGATACAATGATTATGATGTAACTGCATCTATGTGTATATGAATTTACTGACGTAAAAAGTTATGAAAAAACTTGATTTATTATTTTAGATACAGTTTAAATGTTTTGGAAAGAAATATTGTATCCACAAAATTTAAATCTTTTATGATATTATGTTGTATGATTAAGCATGTGATGCTAGGATTCAAATTTTCAAAAAATATTATTATTTTAGTCCTTAGAATTAAACTAAAAGATGTAGAAGAGGAACTAATGGACTTTGTCTTTTCATAAATGGTAGGTGGAATGGCACGCACTCTTAAAACGTGTAGAAAGACTTGTCGGGATTAGGAAGATGATATATGACTACTGGCACCATTCTTGGATTGAGGATCACACTGTGGGCTAGCATGCCAGAGAGTTAATGGTGATGTGGCAAGAATTGCAGAGTATGGAATACTTTGTCACCCACTTCGAGGCTGCTAGATGCCTCATTGCTTCTTTGCCACCATACTGGCAGCAGTTGGCCGAGGCCTTATTCTATGAGAGAGCTATTGAGGAGCCTGGGCTACCTCTTACTATTGACTACCCGGCTTTCACTGCTGCTATTGTAAGAGGGTGGGATAGGTTCGAGGCTCAGTACCCCGAGGTCCCTAACTACGTGAAGATGATTGCACCGGCTAATGCTCCGCCACTCGACTCGGATTCTGAGATGGCACTCCCAGATGATGAGGTACCTTCTAGCTCAGGCACCGCAAAGACATCCCCTTGTAAGAGGGCTAAGGCTGATGAAGGGCCAAGCTATATGAGGGGGAGTGATATTGATGCGGAGTAGTGGCGTTAGGAGCTTGTAGGTTGACTAAAGATTAAACTGACATTAAGTAGGATCTTTTGTGTTTGTGAAAGACGAACTCATATTGAAAACTTATTACCTATTTTTTTAAGACTCGGATGTAATGATATTATCAACTTATATTGCACTTTTATGCGATGCCATGTTGTATTAATGTCTTTTGTGGATGTGTATTGTGAATGGTTCTGTTAAGTGAATTCTAAATTGAATGCATGATTTGGGAGTTAGGAAATGTTATAATCAGGACGACCATGTGCCCAACCGGCTTTGAGTGAGAACGGGGATGCTACCCTTCTGCAAGACTTGGTTAATGCCATTCAAGGGCTCAACCGAGGCCAGGGCACATCTATCCCACAAGATGCTTTTGACTCATTCAACTAACCAAACCATGTGAACCACAATAACAACAATAACACTGGCATGGTTAATGAGCTGTTTCGCTGATATAAACCACCATCTTTCAACGGTAGGACTGGCGCCCTAGCTGTAGAAGAATAGCTTAGAGCGTTGGAGCTGGTCTTCAAACACATTGCCTGCTCTTCCGATCTAAGATATCTTGCGCCGAGTTCATGTTGGTAGAGAATGCTAGCCACTGGTGGGAATCTTCCTTACATACAAGAACTGAAGCCCAACAGCATGAGCTAACATGGGAAAAGGTTTAAAGAATTGGTGATAGAGAAGTACTTTCCCCAATCCCTCCGTGACCAAAAGGAAACAGAGTTCCTCTAGCTCAGACAATAGAACTTATCACTGGTGGAATATGAAAGGAAGTTTGAACAACTCTCCAGATTTGCAACTCGCCTGGTCAATACAGACGAGAAGAAGGCTAGGAGATTTGAAAGGGTCTGCAACCAGAGATTGGTAGGATTATGGCCGCCCACCCATTCACTAATTTTACCCAAATTCTAGAATAGGCACATGCTATCTCAGACTGTCCGAATCTGGGACAGGCTACTCCAAACCTGCCAAACCCACTGGAAAGAGAAAGTGGGACAACCACCAAAAGAGAAAGGGCAAGTACCATAACAAGAAGGGTAAGACTGAAGGTAGCTCTGAGATGAAGCCTAATCCTGATGCACCCAAGGAAAAGCCTCTTTGCTCAAATTGCTCAAAGCATCATTTTAGGGAATGCCTATGAGGGAAACATGTATGCTATAAATGTAAGAAATCAGGCCATACTGCTTTTGAGTGCCAAGAGGGCAAGGGTACAGATGCATCAAAGAAGGGAAAGGCCCATGTATTCGTCCTGACTCAGCAGTAGCCAGAGAAAAGCGATGATGTGATCACAGGCATCTTATCAGTTTTTAATATACCTGCTATTGTTTTGATTGGTTCTGGTGCTATCAATTCATTCATCTATTCTAGTTTTCATTCTAAGACTAGTAATACTTGTCAAATAGTAGATGAGGCTTTAGAGTTAGTATCCCCTCATGTGAAACTATTAGTACTAACGAGATATCTAAAGCTGTGAAATTTGAGATTGATGGAAGGAATATAGAGGCTAACTTGTACTTGATAAACATGAAAAATTTTGATATTATTCTAGGCATGGATTGGCTTAGTAGTAATTATGCTACTATTAAATGGCATGAGAGAGAAGTCCTCTTTCAGAAACCTAGAGAGTGTGAGTTTTCCTTTTTCGGGACAAGAGGAAAAACTGTACCACGTGTTGTATCAGTTTTGAAGGCGCAGAAAATGTTGAAGAAAGGTACATGTCACAGGTACCTAGTGAGTATTGTGAGTACTCAGCTCCCCGAATTGACGGCAAGTAATGTACCGTATGGGACTTTGTTGATGTGTTCCCTGAAGATTTATCGATTATTCCACCAGATAGACAGGCGGAATTTACCATTGACTTGATACCTGGAGCGACACCTTTGTCTAAGGCACTATACAGAATGGCGCCGAAGGAGTTGCAAGAGTTAAAGGTACAGATACAAGAGCTGTTTGACAAGGGATTTATTTGACCTAGTGTGTCACCCTGGGAAGTTCCGGTATTACTTGTTAAGAAGAAAGATGGCTCAATGAGGATGTGTATTGATTACGGAGAACTGAATCATCTGACAGTTAAGAATAAGTACCCTCTACGTAGAATTGAGGACCTGTTTGATCAGCTGAAGGATGCCTGCGTGTTCTCTAAGATTGATTTGAGATCGGGCTACCATCAGCTTAAGATAAAGGACATTGATATACCCAAGACAACATTTAGAATTCGATATGGACACTATGGGTTCACAGTAATGCTGTTTGGGTTAACTAATGCTCTAGCTGTATTCATGGATTTGATGAATAGAGTTTTCCACTCGTTCCTAGACCAATTTGTGAGTGTCTTTATTGATGACATATTAGTTTACTCCAAGAATATGGAGTAACATGAAGAGCACTTGAGAGCTATGTTGGGAACTCTTTGAAAGGAGAAGTTGTATGCTAAATTTAAGAAAAGCGAGTTTTGGCTTGATCATATAGCTTTTCTTGGCCATGTGGTTACCGTTCAGGGTATTAGCCTAGCCAAGGTAGAAGCTGTGATGAATTGGAATACACCCTCAAACATGAATGAGATACATAGTTTCTTGAGATTAGCTGGCTATTATCGAAGATTTATTAAGGGGTTTTTGAAAATAGTTGGGTAAGAAAGGGGTGAAGTTTTAGTGGACAGATAAGTGCGAAAAGAGCTTTCAAGAGCTAAAAGGGAAGTTGATCTCTACACCGGTACTGTCTATTCCAGAAGGTTCAGAAGGATTTGTTATATACAGTGATGCATCCAAACTAGGTTTGGGATGTGTGTTGATGCATCATGGTAAAGTGATTGCCTATGCTTCCCGACAGTTGAAGCCGTATGAGCAGAACTACCTTACGCATGTTCTGGAGCTCGCGACGATAGTTCATGCATTGAAGATTTGGTGGCATTACCTTTACGGTGGTAAGTTTGAGATATACACAGATCATAAGAGTCTCAAGTATTTCTTCACTCATAAGGAACTTAGAGACAGAGAAGGTGGTTGGAACTGGTTAAAGATTATGATTGTACCATCTACTACCACCCTGATATGGCTAATGTTGTTGCCGATGCGCTTACCAGGAAGGGTAAAGGGCAATTGGCCGTTCATCTGACTAAGCAAGAATAGTTAGTGAGAGAATTTGCCAACTTGAGAATTGAGG